>CM017558.1:42482768-42585268 GCA_007844125.1 Sinonovacula constricta | reverse complement strand
AGGTGTCTTGGTTTATTCGTGGGTTTCTTTGTTAAAAAAAAAAACAAGCTGTGAATTAAGTTCTATCAATCGGTAAGTCTTTTCGTCTAAATGTCAGTCTGTTCGTCTAAAGGTCAGTCTGTTCGTTAAAACGTCAGTCTGTTTGTCTGCCAGTCAGTCTGTTCTAGTATTAGTCCGTCAGTTGGTCTATCAGTCAGTCTGTTCGTCTATCAGTCAATATGTTTGTCTATCAGTCAGTGTGTTCATCCATAAGTCAGTCTGTTCGTCCATCAGTCAGTATGTTCGTAAATCAGTCCATCTGTTCGTCTATCAGTCAGTCTGTTCGTCTATCAGTCAGTCTGTTCGTCTATCTTTCAGTCTGTTCGTCTAACTTTCAGTCTGTTCGTCTATCTGTCAGTATGTTCTTCTGTAAGTCAGCATGTTCCTCTATCAGTCAATATGTTTGTCTATCAGTCAGTATGTTCGTCTTTCAGTCAGTATGTTCGTCTATCAGTCAGCATGTTCGTCTATCAGTCAGTATGTTCGTCTATCAGTCAGTATGTTCTTCTGTAAGTCAGCATGTTCGTCTTTCAGTCAGTATGTTCGTCTTTCAGTCAGTATGTTCGGCTATCAGTCAGTATGTTCATCTTTCAGTCAGTATGTTCATCTATCAGTCAGTATTTTCATCTATCAGTCACCGTGTTCGTCCATCAGTCAGTCTGTTCGTCTATCAGTCAGTATGTTCATCTATCAGTCAGTATGTTCGTCTGTCAGTCAGTTAGTTTGTTGTATCAGTCAGTATGTTCGTCTATCAGTCAGTATGTTCGTCTATCAGTCAGTATGTTCGTCTATCAGTCAGTATGTTCGTCTATCAGTCAGTATGTTCATCTATCAGTCAGTATGTTCATCTATCAGTCAGTATGTTCGTCTATCAGTCAGTATGTTCATCTATCAGTCAGTATGTTCGTCTGTCAGTCAGTTAGTTTGTTGTATCAGTCAGTATGTTCGTCTATCAGTCAGTATGTTCATCTATCAGTCAGTATGTTCGTCTATCAGTCAGTATGTTCGTCCATCAGTCAGTATGTTCGTCTATCAGTCAGTATGTTCGTTTATCAGTCAGTATGTTCGTCTATCAGTCAGTATGTTCGTCTATCAGTCAGTATGTTCATCTATCAGTCAGTATGTTCGTCTATCAGTCAGTATGTTCATCTATCAGTCAGTATGTTCGTCTATCAGTCAGTATGTTCGTCTATCAGTCAGTATGTTCGTCCATCAGTCAGTATGTTCGTCCATCAGTCAGTATGTTCGTCTATCAGTCAGTATGTTCATCTATCAGTCAGTATGTTCGTCTATCAGTCAGTATGTTCGTCTATCAGACAGTATGTTCGTCCATCAGTCAGTATGTTCGTCTATCAGTCAGTATGTTCATCTATCAGTCAGTATGTTCGTCTATCAGTCAGTTCGTTTGTTGTATCAGTCAGTATGTTCGTCTATCAGGTAGTATGTTTGTTGTATCAGTCAGTATGTTCGTCTATCAGTCAGTATGTTCGTCTATCAGTCAGTATCTTCGTCTATCAGTCAGTATGTTCGTCTATCAGTAAGTTTGTTTGTTGTATCAGTCAGTATGTTTGTTGTATCAGTCAGTATGTTCGTCTATCAGTCAGTTCGTTTGTTGTATCAGTCAGTATGTTCGTCTATCAGTCAGTATGTTCGTCTATCAGTCAGTATGTTCGTCTATCAGTCAGTATGTTCGCCTATCAGTCAGTATGTTCGTCTATCAGTCAGTATGTTCATCTATCAGTCAGTATGTTCGTCTATCAGTCAGTATGTTTGTTGTATCAGTCAGTATGTTCATCTATCAGTCAGTATGTTCATCTATCAGTCAGTATGTTTGTTGTATCAGTCAGTATGTTCGTCTATCAGTCAGTATGTTCATCTATCAGTCAGTATGTTCGTCTATCAGTCAGTATGTTCGTCTATCAGTCAGTATGTTCATCTATCAGTCAGTATGTTCGTCTATCAATCAGTATGTTTGTTGTATCAGTCAGTATGTTCATCTATCAATCAGTATGTTCGTTGTATCAGTCAGTATGTTCGTCTATCAATCAGTATGTTTGTTGTATCAGTCAGTATGTTCGTCTATCAGTCAGTATGTTTGTTGTATCAGTCAGTATTTCGTCTATCAGTCAGTGTGTTCGTCTATCAGTCAGTATGTTCGTCTATCAGTCAGTATGTTCGTCTATCAGTCAGTATGTTTGTTGTATCAGTCAGTATTTCGTCTATCAGTCAGTGTGTTCGTCTATCAGTCAGTATGTTTGTTGTATCAGTCAGTCTGTTCGTCTATCAGTCAGTATGTTCATCTATCAGTCAGTATGTTCGTCTATCAGTCAGTATGTTCGTCTATCAGTCAGTATGTTCGTCCATCAGTCAGTATGTTCGTCTATCAGTCAGTATGTTTGTCTATCAGTCAGTATGTTCGTCTATCAGTCAGTATGTTCGTCTATCAGTCAGTATGTTCATCTATCAGTCAGTATGTTCGTCTATCAGTCAGTATGTTCATCTATCAGTCAGTATGTTCGTCTATCAGTCAGTATGTTCGTCTATCAGTCAGTATGTTCGTCTATCAGTCAGTATGTTCGTCTATCAGTCAGTATGTTCGTCTATCAGTCAGTATGTTCATCTATCAGTCAGTATGTTCGTCTATCAGTCAGTATGTTCGTCCATCAGTCAGTATGTTCGTCTATCAGTCAGTATGTTCATCTATCAGTCAGTATGTTTGTCTATCAGTCAGTTCGTTTGTTGTATCAGTCAGTATGTTCGTCTATCAGGTAGTATGTTTGTTGTATCAGTCAGTATGTTCGTCTATCAGTCAGTATGTTCGTCTATCAGTCAGTATCTTCGTCTATCAGTCGGTATGTTCGTCTATCAGTAAGTTTGTTTGTTGTATCAGTCAGTATGTTTGTTGTATCAGTCAGTATGTTCGTCTATCAGTCAGTTCGTTTGTTGTATCAGTCAGTATGTTCGTCTATCAGTCAGTATGTTCGTCTATCAGTCAGTATGTTCGTCTATCAGTCAGTATGTTCGCCTATCAGTCAGTATGTTCGTCTATCAGTCAGTATGTTCGTCTATCAGTCAGTATGTTTGTTGTATCAGTCAGTATGTTCATCTATCAGTCAGTATGTTCATCTATCAGTCAGTATGTTTGTTTTATCAGTCAGTATGTTCGTCTATCAGTCAGTATGTTCATCTATCAGTCAGTATGTTCGTCTATCAGTCAGTATGTTCATCTATCAGTCAGTATGTTCGTCTATCAATCAGTATGTTTGTTGTATCAGTCAGTATGTTCATCTATCAATCAGTATGTTCGTTGTATCAGTCAGTATGTTCGTCTATCAATCAGTATGTTTGTTGTATCAGTCAGTATGTTCGTCTATCAGTCAGTATGTTTGTTGTATCAGTCAGTATTTCGTCTATCAGTCAGTGTGTTCGTCTATCAGTCAGTATGTTCGTCTATCAGTCAGTATGTTCGTCTATCAGTCAGTATGTTTGTTGTATCAGTCAGTATTTCGTCTATCAGTCAGTGTGTTCGTCTATCAGTCAGTATGTTTGTTGTATCAGTCAGTATGTTCGTCTATCAGTCATTATGTTTGTTGTATCAGTCAGTATGTTCGTCTATCAGTCAGTATGTTCGTCTATCAGCCAGTATGTTTGTTGTATCAGTCAGTATTTCGTCTATCAGTCAGTATGTTCGTCTATCAGTCAGTATGTTTGTTGTATCAGTCAGTATGTTCGTCTATCAGTCAGTATGTTTGTTGTATTAGTCAGTATTTCGTCTATCAGTCAGTGTGTTCGTCTATCAGTCAGTCTGTTCGTCTATCAGTCAGTGTGTTCGTCTATCAGTCAGTCTGTTCGTCTATCAGTCAGTATGTCCGTCTATCAGTCAGTCTGTTCGTCTATCAGTCAGTATTTTCATCTTTCATTCAGTATGTTCATCTATCTGTCAGTATTTCGTCCATCAATCAGTATGTTCGTCTATCAGTCAGTATGTTCGTCTATCAGTCATTGTGTTCGTCTATCTGTCAATATGTTCGTCTTTTAATAAGTAAGTTGTTCTAACTGTCAGTATATTTTTTTTTCAGTATGATCGGCTATCAGTCAGCGTGTTCGGCTATCAGTCAGTTTGTTCTTCTATCAGTCAGTATAGTCTTCTATCAGTCAGTATTTTCATCTATCAGTCAGTATTTTCGTCTTTCAGTCAGTATGTTCATCTATCAGTCAGTATGTTCATCTTTCAGTCAGTATGTTCATCTATCAGTCAGTTCGTTTGTTGTATCAGTCAGTATGTTCATCTATCAGTCAGTAACTGTGTCTACCAGCTAGGCAATTTATCTATCTGACCAGTCCCGACAATTTATCTATCTGACCAGTCCCGACAATTTATCTATCTGACCAGTCCCGATTTGCAGAATTTTTTCTCACAACACAGATATAACGCCACAATTCTCAACTGGAAAGATGTTGTTTTTAGGACATTGAAACAAGTTGTTAAAGAATTAGTATGTTAACAATATGCAATGGATGTGCAAATTAAAAATTGAATAAAATTTCAACTGAGAAAAAGTGGAACCTTTTCTGTCTATTTCTATGTCTAATAACAGTCTGTCTACCAGTCAATCCATCTGTCTGCCACCCAGTCCATTTGTCTATAAGTCTGTTTTCTTGTCAATCTGTCAATCTATTTTCCCACCAGTATATTTCTTTGTTTGAAAGTCTATTTGTTTATCAGTCTATTATTCCTTTTGACTATCCGTCTATCCGAATGTCTCTAAATCCGTTTGTAGACCTGTCACTCTTTGAATAGGTGTGTTCATCCATAATTATGTGTGCATGGATACACCTTTATCTGCATGTCTGTTAGTTCGTATACCTGCCGACCCAGTGTATCTGATCTACCACAATACAGTTTGTGTTAAAAAATAACAATTTTATTCGAATTCTATTAAAATCGTGAGGATCTAATACTGAAGAAAGTTAAATCTGTTGTATATGAGTTACTTTGAATACTGAAACCGTCTGTATAACACAAATTTTGACTTTTTCGTCCGCTCATGTACAAAGGAAAAGTAGTGGAAGAATGGTATGTAAATATTGCATTCAAACCCTTTACAATGCCATTCTGGTCTCGACGATTTATTCATGAAAGTAACATTCAAATCGAGATATATGTCAACAACACATATATGTCTAAACGACTTGAACTAAACATCCACACTATTTACTTTAAACAGTTAAAAATCTAACGTGGGAAAAGTTTTGAAAATACATTAATTGAATAAACGATACATGAAACCTTCTGAAAAATAAACAAATTTCTCTTTTATTTGGCCTGCATATTTTCGTATGATGTATACATCACATCAAGCAGGGAAAGCAATATCAAACATTACCCTTTCACCAGCTTATTTTAATTTTATTAAAAATGGCTACCGATGCAGACGAAAAAGTGTCCCATTGATATGCGTACGTTCAACTATCAGCACCCACCCTGCTAGGGTACGAATAGATCAGGTTTTGACAGACACTAAAGATCCTGACTTCATATATCCCGCTAGGAGCTGTCTGAACACAATCTACACTTTGTTTCTGGTGAGCCTTTAGTTCTGAGTCCAGATAGCAGGAAAAATGAAGTTTGTCGAAGGAATTAAACTATATCTGTATTGGTAATTTAGAAATGTAGCGTGATATGGGCTAAGATGAATTTCTATTTAGACAGATCTACCTATGGATGTATGATTGATTTGTGCAAATCGATAATCATACAGATCGATATTTATTTGTTTAGATCGATGACAAGCTGAGGTCAACTGTTTATCCAACAAGTGTGCGTGTTTGTGAATGGCTTGATAAACCCAGTAGTGTACAAATGGTGACCTTACATGAGGTCAAAACTATTTATAGAATCGTAGTTTATTTCGTAGGTTGTTGAAATTGCATGGATTTACTGGTCAAAGCGCAGTGTTAACTTTGCGACGTTCGGCTGTAATTGCTGGAGACAGACCCCTGACAGACGTCTGGGTAGAACCACCTGCGTTTTGCAGGCCACATGTAAGTTTTTGCACGCGCGATTATGAATAACTACGGTAAGATGTCATTTTGTTATTCATGTACTTCTTCTAGCTGCCTGTACGCAGACTACGCAGCTATATACCACAAGAAAAATATGTCAAATTGCCCAATAATTTTATTTATTTTCCTGTAGCTCGGTTTATTTGGTATGAGACATTGTATACCCTTTTATTTAAAATCAGAACTTCTTAGATACTTCTGACTTTAGTACGATCACTCAATGGGCCACGACTATGAGTAGCTTCTCTATAAGAAACACAGAAGCCTCTCATGACAAAGTAGACTTCCTTTTATAATATTTAAATGTCTTGACATTCTTATCATAAAATCTAGTTATATCTAGATACCGAAACCTCAAAAGCCACTACGTACGGTCTAGAAACACACAAGTTTGCGGGAGCCACTACCCGTACCCCCTAACGGCCATGCGTACACATCGGACGATGCCTAGCTACGCCCCTGTAATTGGATTGTAACATTATGGTAAAAAGGCATACATTCTGACCTTATATTTCCGTTTCGCACCTTTGCAGTTTTGTCGATTTCCAGCAGTTAAGAGCGTAAGAACCCAGAAAAAGCATATGAATAGTGTCAACAGCATAACATCTATAAAAATCAACAGCAACAAACAACAACAACAAACAACAAAACAACAACAAAAACAACAACAACACAACATCTATCGTCATATGAAGGTGCCCCTCCCCCGGGTTCGAACCACTTTGATCAGCTTTGTAATGGAAATGTCAATTGTTGTAAGTCGAAACTTGAACGTCGTACGTCGTCATTGATTTTTTTTATCGCTAGTATTTTCCTGGTAGCTTTTTTTCTCTTTTTTCTTTTCTTTTTTCTTTTTTTTTTCTTTTTTTTCTTTTTCTTTTTTTTCTTTTTTTTCATTTTTTTTTCATTTTTTTTTTCTTTTTTTTTTTTTACTTTTCTTGTCCATTTTGACATTTTCTCTTGCTGTTGTTGCTGTGTTGTTGTTTTTTCGATTTAACTTTTTAACATTTTTTCATCTATTATTGATATTTATTATCAACTCAAACGAAACTGGATCGCTTTTGACAATTGATGTTGTCTGTCTAATGTATTGTTAGTTTATTTGGTACTTAAAGAAAATATCATTTTTGATACAAAGTTTGTACTTTGTAAATGATCGATATCAAGCTTTTGACGTCAATGAAGATGAAGTACTGTATTTACACTAGTCCTTCTCCATTAGCGACATAGGGACCTTCTTGTTAACAAGGTATTTAATCTCTTCTAATACTTCATACATAATTTTCTATATAATGTTATCAGATTGCATGAAGTTTACAACATACTAGACAAACGCAAGACTATCATTTGTAACGTGAAACAAGACATGAATATTTATCGATACACGACCGACTATACATATTTTCTAGGCCGATGTTTTTATGATGCCTTTGAACGCATCTTTTGACCTTTATTTATCTATCTATTTATTTTATTTTATTTTTTTATTATTATTGTTATTATTTTATTTTTTGGTATAAAGGTTCTACCTGCCAGCTTGGTCATGTGTCAAAATGAAATAAAATGTTTACCACTTTATCTGTTACGTAGTTTGCTCTTTTTTAACGGCATAAATATTTTTCATGCAGTTATTATATCCTCTTCACGATAAAACCCACTGCGTTATTAACCCCCGTAAGGTGAAAGTAACTTTAATAAAGATAGTTTTCTTTCGACATAGTTCAGACACGGTGGATAAGCATATCTGTACCCTCTTCAAAACACCGGTTACCTGGTAGTGAAAATACATGGACTTTATCACGGTCAGCATAAACCTTAGCTTGCAACATTTTGTTAAAACCCATTCTGAATTGTCAGGGTTTAATGCTTCAATATTATATATGTTACATGTCAGGGGTTGATATACTTTAATACAGAGACCGAGCAGCAAATAGTGCAGATCCTGATCAGACAGCTCGGAGTAGGGATATATATGCAACATGTCAGGGGTTAATATACTTTTATACAGAGACTGAGCAGCAAATACTGCAGATCCTGATTAGACAGCTCCCAGCAGAGAAATATATATGCAACATGTCAGGGGTTAATATACTTTTATACAGAGACTGAGCAGCAAATAGTGCAGATCCTGATTAGACAGCTCCCAGCAGAGAAATATATATGCAACATGTCAGGGGTTAATATACTTTTATACAGAGACTGAGCAGCAAATAGTGCAGATCCTGATTAGACAGCTCCCAGCAGGGAAATTAAATATGCAACATGTCAGGGGTTGATATACTTTTATACAGAGACTGAGCAGCAAATAGTGCAGATCCTGATTAGACAGCTCCAAGCAGGAATATATATGTTACATGTCAGGGGTTGATATACTTTTATACAGAGACAGAGCAGCAAATAGTGAAGATCCTGATCAGACAGCTCCAAGCAGGAATATATATGCAACATGTCAGGGGTTAATATACTTTTATATAGAGACTGAGCAGCAAATAGTGAAGATCCTGATCAGACAGCTCCAAGCAGGAATATATATGCAACATGTCAGGGGTTAATATACTTTTATACAGAGACTGAACAGCAAATAGTGCAGATCCTGATTAGACAGCTCCCAGCAGGAATGTATATGCAATATATCAGGGGTTAATATACTTTTATACAGAGACTGAGCAGCAAATAGTGCAGATCCTGATCAGACAGCAGAAGGGTGCTGACTGATCTGGATCTACACTATTTGTCTACGCCTTATAAATACGCATATAGCAGGCTAGGAGCTAATAAACGTAGTGTAAACGGAATAAAACTATGATAATTTATAAAATATGTTCCACTGACCACTACAATAGTATGGTTTTACATGCGTACACGTTATTTTGTCATTTCTTCCACAAATCGTTCTAAAGCTAGCTGCAAACTGTCCTATGTGTTTAACGCAATTGAATTTTGTCATATGTTTTTCTGTTGATTTTACTCTTAAAAAGACCTGGAGCATATTAACAATGGTATTTTATGTGTTTATCTACATTGCACCTAACATGTGATTTCACATGACAAGCTAATGTTTAGCCCATTTTCGATGCAAAACGACGGTTTAAATCGGGACCTAAAAGGTCATAAAACAACATACTTTTTTCATTATTATGTGTAAGAAAGAATATACATTGTCTCATTGTTATTTTGTATATACATGTCGCGATCTACCTATGAACTATTTAACTACAAGTTGCGCAGCTCCGTTCAGAATGGTTTGTTTAAGAAAGGCCAAAATTTGTATAGTGTTATTTAATTTAAATGTCGTCATTATATTGAAAACTTTCCGTTTGTTTGTGTCACCTAGATACAATCTATGCATTTTCACGAAGAGGGAACAGGCATAACAACCCGCCATGTAATAAATTATCAGAAATAAAGTTGATATTGAACGCAAGTGTTCGTCAGAACCTTAATGTGACTGAATATAATGTACTTTTTAAACACAAGTACTGGGTAAAATTAGTTTTTTTGGAACTACTTCAGAAGGAAGACAAGCTTGTTACCAATTTATTACGAAGTGGATTGGGCGATTTTTTGTTGCTAGCCTATAAACCACACACTGGGTTAGATCTCTTATAAAACTCCAGTAATTGGGGATAATTACATTTAAATTAGAGCAATTAATCATTCGACAATCCCATTATGGGTGGCGTCGCTTGCGAACCGACAATTTATGATATGAAGACTATGATAGAAAATAACCGTAAAGATAAATGTAATCTTAATATAAGACATTTTTTCTTATTACAGAAAATAGCCGTAAACATATTATTTTCTCCATTGTAAATATGTATTAATTACATGTAATTAGATAAAAGGGGTAAGTAAAACTAATAAGTAGGAATATAAAAGTTGTACCAGACACTTGGCTATGGCCAACGATACCGACTCGTCGGAATTACATGAGATAGGAGAAACAGTACATACAGTAGGACAAACAGCCGGAAGCGCCCTCCCTCTCGTTTTGTACGGCGGCGCTTGCGCACAGACAATTTAAAAACTTATGGCGGACACAAGATTTAAAGTGCAGGCCTTTTTATGTTTAATAAAAATTAGAACATAGTCGTAATTACTAAGAGACGCCATCAATATTGCATAATGATGCATAAAGTCGTGGAAATTAAACATCTGTTGTGAAATATTTCTCGGAGTGGGTCCATGGAAGAATAACCAGAAAAAACAAACGAGACGAATCCAACGACCACAAAACAGTAGAAGAACGTTGGTCTGTCATTATCGAACCTTTGCTTAAACGTATGAGTAAACAGTTTGCGAAATGTTAAAATATTCATTGTATTATTTTGTTCAACCGTTACACTGAACGCATGCCGAAAGCACATGCCAAGATGACATATTAACATCGAGTAGGTCAGAAATGGTCTTGAAGCTGCACACATACAACTTAATTCTATTTTTGTCCAGGTATCGAACTCTACAATGAACACACATGAACAGCTGTTGGTAAGTTCTAAGACTTTTGGTGCCCAATCCAATTCATGCAAATATATCTGAATAAAATATGTTTAAACTGAACTAACTATTATATAAAAATAACTATGTTTGTTTTGGAACGTATTTGGTGTCGTTTATATTTGGTAAGAGAATGATGTTTGATTAAATGATACTAAGCTCCAATAAACAAATCAAATGAGCAGTTACGTATTCATTCATGCAAGCATTTCTAAATGGTGTATATCCAACTTACGTACTTATATTAAGCTTCTTTGCCTGAAATCGATATTTAGACGCTCTCTTTTTATTTAAGAAAAGATAAAAAACATGAGTTGTGCCAAAAGAAAAAGAATAGTATACATATCATTTTAGAAACAATATAACAGACGACAAGTTATGAAGGCAAGTTACTACGTATGCAGGTAATATATAGTAAATCAGATAAACGACAAGATCTTGCAGTTTATGATGCAAGCGTGAAATTGAATAAATATTTTCATAGACAATAATGAAAAAATAAGATGGCGATCATTACCTTCCCCTAATACAATATTTACATAAAACATTTGTTGCATTACCTCTTCTTAGAGATACAACAGAACCCCTCTCATGAGTGTAGCTGCCATGCAAGACATGCTATTCCGTTTTATTTACTTTGATCTGTTGTTCATGAGTTCTTCCAAATGGAAGATTAAATGTAACCATACGAACATGCATATGAACAGACAATTGGTGTATGATACGTCAAAACAAACATTAAACAATGGACACAAGAGTGCATGGATGGCAACACCGTGAAAACTATACATGGAATGCAGATTAAGATATGTTACCACAACAATATAATTTAAATCTAACATAGTGATAATAATAATAAATAATAATAATAATAATAATAATAATAATAATAATAATAAATAATGATGATGATGATGATGATGATGATGATGATGATGACGATGATGATAATAATAATAAAAATAATGACGATTATGATAATAATAACAACTTTAACAATAATAATACATATTATGATTAAATAAACACGTATAAACAAGAATACCTGAAGATGTATGTATAACATAGTGAACACCTCCCTTGCCGAATAGAAATTACATAATGACCGAGGAAACAGGTAAAAGTAGAACAAGCGTATGAACGAATAAAGAACCAGCACAAACAAGTCGGCAAATGGGCATAATAGCAAACAATATTTATATGGAAGAAAGATAAAGGATATTTGAATATTGTACTGTTCATAAATATTGATCTGATACTCATTACCCGTATACCTCTTCGGAAGAGAGCGAACTAATCCGGTAACGGCCGAGGCCGAAAAAATGCGTCATCAATTTGATATAATACAATGTAGCATATAATGCATAAAGATCATATCATATCATATCAGAGCGTCGGCTCCAGGTACGGGAGGCCCTGGGTTCGATCCCGGGCCGCGACATACCAAAGTCGTAAAAAATGGTAGTGGCATAGCTCCCTTGCTAACGCTTAAGCAAATATAAGGGTAGTTCCACGACTGGTTGGCCCTGTGTCAGGATAATGTGACTGGGTGTGGTATCATGCCAGGTGTTCACGGCATGCTATACACAGTGAAGGCAGCACTATATCTGTTTCACGTGGACACCGTCTCCAGATAATTGAAATACTGTTGGTGGGACGATAAACTCAATAAACAAAAAACATATCATATCATATTATAGTTAAGTGGTATAACTTATTTGTTGAAGACAAAACAGTTCCTCAGACTGCTTAGCCTCTCACCGCGTGGATTCGAGTCCCGGTTGGGGCGAATGGTTTAATGTGAGAAGGTCTTCCAGCTGACTTGCGGTGCGCTGGTAGTTCTACCCAGACATTTGTCTGGGGTCTTCCGCCACAAAAACAGCTAGACCTTGCTTTAATGATAATAATTGGTCACTGCGGTGTATTTAAAACAGCAACAACAACAACAACATACACACAAAAATAAAAACAAACAAAAACAACAACAACAAAAAACAACACCAACTCAGTTGGAGTTGTTTTAAATGTGTCATTGTGATAAAAAGGATTATAATCTATTGTTCTGGGTTTCTCACTTGTTTCTTGCAGTATCTTCTAAATTTGACAGCGAAATTTATAAAACCGGTTGGATACAAAAACTTCAAAAATGTTTTATAATGGAGATGTGTATATGAAAAATTGGATAGAGTTGACAATATCTATACCGCAGCTTTGTAACATATGTATTACTAATTGTCAAATCCCTTTACTTACAAAGAAAGGACTCAAACTTATATTTTTTAATCATGGCTGACGTTGTAACTATACATGGAAATCAGGACTTTTTAGTGCAGTTCGTACTCGACACCAGTGCTTAGCAATGAAGATATAACCTTATAAGTGCTTTAACACTTTAAGGGCAGGTGGTCATGGTAGAATTTGCAATCGAACTTTAAGCAACTGTGGGGAAAAAGTACTGTTTGCCTAAGAAAAGAACTGATGGGCCATTGTATATTTTGTCAAGTATTAAGACATTATTTGACAAGAAAACCATATGGTGTTCAATCAGATCATGGTAACCTGAAATGACTCACGAGACCTAGGGTATATTAACCACTGGTTTGAGGTTTTGTGGAGTAATTCTTTTATGAACTTTTCATATTTCCTTTTTTCTGTACGGGCGGTATGTCAACTGAAACAGCGCTAAAACTGGATAATCTCGGGACTTTTTTGTGGAAGTCAGATGCTCCAAAGACAATACCGTGGTCTAGCATTTGTATTTTCATTATACATTGCGATTGGCACACTGTTGACTATTTAAATACATGTACAAACTGTGGCTGTTATGTTGTTAACGAATTTCATCCGGGTCTTGTCTGTTTTTATAGGTATTGACCACTAGGAGGAATCAGTCATACTGATTTTGTCAGTCTTCTCTGCCATATAGTTCTTGCCTTAATACCGACTACGTTGTTTTACAGTAGTAGCTATGGCGTTAATAAGGCTTCCATGCCTGTTACCAATATTACTTAGCAAAACCCCTTCTCTGTTGGAATGTGATTTATCCTTGTTTGGACAAACACATGACATGTGTGAAGAGTTGAATATTCAAAAGGTTTAAATAACTGCCAACGACTACCTTAGTTTAAGATGTTTTCAATTTTGTTTATCATATGTGTATATAGCTGTTGATAATTGGCAAAATGAACAATGATTGCTTCTTGATCAGTTGTTTTTTTCACTTTATTATGTTTATGTAATCAGTTTTTAATGTACATGTTGCAAAAAATACGTATATTTTAGCTCAGCAAATTTTTATGAACTATGGTATATTTACTAATTTTGCCATGTTACTAAACTACATATACTTTGATATTCTAGGCATTTTCTCCGTGGATGATGTTAGCAGCAGCTCATTATCAAATTGCATAACGCAATTATATAAATATAATTTTAAATTTTGTAGGTTCGCTTACTGCAGGTAATCACTGAAGGCCGAGCAGACAGATTCCCAGTCTCTCGCCGCGTGGGCTCGAGTCCCTGTCAGGGTGGCCCAGCTGTGCACCCGGCTCTCATACGGTGCGCCCGTTGTTTATACCTGGACGTCGCTAGATTCCAGACTTTAGCCTTGTAATAGTACAGACACAGAAGGTGACGGCTAGCTTGGAGGTGTTGCTAAATACATTAATACTCTTCAACTTTTAATCTAGGTTTCAGCCAGTACATATGGTTGTAACGCATGCATCTGTGATCTATTTCACCCAAAACCTAATGTCTGGAGTACGTGACAGGGAAAAAGTCTGTAAGCATAAACGACAGTTAATCCAAGCTATCTGGCAATTATTATTCGGCCAACCTATAACATGCACGACATTTATTAATATTTCATCTGTTTAAGTAATATTATTCGTTATAATCATGATGCACTTAAAAGTGATCTATGTTTATCACAGTTTCCCTAAATTGATCAGTATTAATGACAACATCTGTAATCTGCTTTGTTGCTGTTGTCTTCGTAACGTCGCACTGTCTGGGCAGCAAACCGCAGCAACAATTATGGTCAGTCAGATGAGAAATTGGGATGGGATGGGATTTGTTGGCATTTTGCCGATACTGTGCAGTGACATTTTTATCGTTATAGCACAGGGGCACTTATGAGGTGCCCAGGGACTGAACCCGGCCAGTCCTTTATATTGACACTGACGAGTTAGGTGTAACGCTGTCCCCTTAGCCCCAAGCGTTAGGAGGGAAGCCACTACTACCAACTTTAGTCTTTGGTTTGACCCGCCCAGGGTTTGAACCCACAACCTCCCGATCCGCAAGCCGACGCTCTACCACCTGAGCTATTGCGACCGATTTGAGTAACTGGTGTCAAGTCGAGTGATATGTTCATTTGGTCAGAAACGAAAGCAATACAAATATTAATATACTGTTAACTGTTTGGGCAGATTTTAACGAGACAAATACCATAATTAGAACTGATGCACATTTTATAGTTTAACTTTAAACGTTGACTGTATCAATTACACACACGTCAGTGTTGACTGTATCATTACACATGTCAGCGATGACTGTATCTTTATAGCCTACACATGTCAGTGTTGACTGTACTGTTACACACATGTCAGTGTTGATTGTATCAATACACACTAGTCAGTGTTGAATGTATTGTTACACACACAACAGTGTTGACTGTATCGTTTCACACATCAGTGTTGACTGTATCATTGCACACTAACCAGTGTTGACTGTATTGTTACACACACATCAGTGCTGACTGTATTGTTACACATGTGAGTATTGACTGTATTGTTACACATGTGAGTATTGACTGTATTGTTACATTGACTGTATTGCTACACACATGTATGGGTTGACTGTATCATTACACACTAGTCAGTGTTGACTGTATTGTTAAACACACATCAGTGTTGAATGTATCATTACACATGCAACAGTGTTGACTGTATCATTACACACTAGTCAGTGTTGACTGTATTGTTAAACACACATCAGTGTTGAATGTATCATTACACATGCAACAGTGTTGACTGTATCGTTACACATGCAACAGTGTTGACTGTATCGTTACACATGCAACAGTGTTGACTGTATCGTTACACATGCAACAGTGTTGACTGTATCGTTACACATGCAACAGTGTTGACTGCATCATTACACATGCAACAGTGTTGACTGCATCATTACACATGCAACAGTGTTGACTGTATCATTACACAGGCAACAGTGTTGACTGTATCATTACACATGCAACAGTGTTGACTGTATCGTTACACATGCAACAGTGTTGACTGTATCGTTACACATGCAACAGTGTTGACTGTATCATTACACATGCAACAGTGTTGACTGTATCGTTACACACACAACAGTGTTGACTGTATCGTTACACATGCAACAGTGTTGACTGTATTTTTACACATGCAACAGTGTTGACTGTATCGTTACACATGCAACAGTGTTGACTGTATCATTACACATGCAACAGTGTTGACTGTATCATTACACACGCAACAGTGTTGACTGCATCGTACACATGCAACAGTGTTGAGTGTATTGTTACACAGGCAACAGTGATGACTGTATCGTTACACATGCAACAGTGTTGACTGCATCATTACACATGCAACAGTGTTGACTGTATTGTTACACACACAACAGTGTTGACTGTATCGTTACACATGCAACAGTGTTGACTGTATTATTACACATGCAACAGTGTTGACTGTATCGTTACACATGCAACAGTGTTGACTGTATCATTACACATGCAACAGTGTTGACTGTATCAGTACACACGCAACAGTGTTGACTGCATCGTTACACATGCAACAGTGTTGACTGTATTGTTACATAGGCAACAGTGTTGACTGTATCGTAAAAACACGCAACAGTGTTGACTGTATCATTACACATGCAACAGTGTTGACTGTATCATTACACATGCAACAGTGTTGACTGTATCGTTACACATGCAACAGTGTTGACTGTATCATTACACATGCAACAGTGTTGACTGTATCATTACACATGCAACAGTGTTGACTGTATCATTACACATGCAACAGTGTTGACTGTATCGTTACACATGCAACAGTGTTCATTACACATGCAACAGTGTTGACTGTATGGTTACACACGCAACAGTGTTGACTGTATGGTTACACACGCAACAGTGTTGACTGTATCGTTACACACGCAACAGTGTTGACTGTATCATTACACATGCAACAGTGTTGACTGTATTGTTACACATGCAACAGTGTTGACTGTATCGTTACACAAGCAACAGTGTTGACTGTATCGTTACACATGCAACAGTGTTGACTGTATCATTAAACATGCAACAGTGTTGAATGTATCATTACACATGCAACAGTGTTGACTGTATCATTACACATGCAACAGTGTTGACTGTATCATTACACATGCAACAGTGTTGACTGTATCGTTACACACGCAACAGTGTTGACTGTATGGTTACACACGCAACAGTGTTGACTGTATCGTTACATACGCAACAGTGTTTACTGTATCGTTACACACGCAACAGTGTTTACTGTATCGTTACACATGCAACAGTGTTGACTGTATCGTTACACAAGCAACAGTGTTGACTGTATCGTTACACACGCAACAGTGTTTACTGTATCGTTACACACACAACAGTGTTTACTGTATCGTTACACACGCAACACAGTGTTTACTGTATCATAATACACGCAACAGTGTTGACTGTATCATTACACACGCAACAGTGTTGACTGTATCGTGACACACGCAACAGTGTTGACTGTATCGTTACACACGCAACAGTGTTTACTGTATCATTACACATGCAACAGTGTTGACTGTATCATTACACACGCAACAGTGTTGACTGTATCATTACACACGCAACAGTGTTTACTGTATCGTTACACATGTCAGTGTTGATTGTATCAATACACACTAGTCAGTGTTGAATGTATTGTTACACACACAACAGTGTTGACTGTATCGTTTCACACATCAGTGTTGACTGTATCATTGCACACTAACCAGTGTTGACTGTATTGTTACACACACATCAGTGCTGACTGTATTGTTACACATGTGAGTATTGACTGTATTGTTACACATGTGAGTATTGACTGTATTGTTACATTGACTGTATTGCTACACACATGTATGGGTTGACTGTATCATTACACACTAGTCAGTGTTGACTGTATTGTTAAACACACATCAGTGTTGAATGTATCATTACACATGCAACAGTGTTGACTGTATTGTTAAACACACATCAGTGTTGAATGTATCATTACACATGCAACAGTGTTGACTGTATTGTTAAACACACATCAGTGTTGAATGTATCATTACACATGCAACAGTGTTGACTGTATCATTGCACACTAACCAGTGTTGACTGTATTGTTACACACACATCAGTGCTGACTGTATTGTTACACATGTGAGTATTGACTGTATTGTTACACATGTGAGTATTGACTGTATTGTTACATTGACTGTATTGCTACACACATGTATGGGTTGACTGTATCATTACACACTAGTCAGTGTTGACTGTATTGTTAAACACACATCAGTGTTGAATGTATCATTACACATGCAACAGTGTTGACTGTATTGTTAAACACACATCAGTGTTGAATGTATCATTACACATGCAACAGTGTTGACTGTATCGTTACACATGCAACAGTGTTGACTGTATCGTTACACATGCAACAGTGTTGACTGTATCGTTACACATGCAACAGTGTTGACTGCATCATTACACATGCAACAGTGTTGACTGCATCATTACACATGCAACAGTGTTGACTGTATCATTACACAGGCAACAGTGTTGACTGTATCATTACACATGCAACAGTGTTGACTGTATCATTACACATGCAACAGTGTTGACTGTATCGTTACACATGCAACAGTGTTGACTGTATCATTACACATGCAACAGTGTTGACTGTATCGTTACACACACAACAGTGTTGACTGTATCGTTACACATGCAACAGTGTTGACTGTATTTTTACACATGCAACAGTGTTGACTGTATCGTTACACATGCAACAGTGTTGACTGTATCATTACACATGCAACAGTGTTGACTGTATCATTACACACGCAACAGTGTTGACTGCATCGTACACATGCAACAGTGTTGAGTGTATTGTTACACAGGCAACAGTGATGACTGTATCGTTACACATGCAACAGTGTTGACTGCATCATTACACATGCAACAGTGTTGACTGTATTGTTACACACACAACAGTGTTGACTGTATCGTTACACATGCAACAGTGTTGACTGTATTATTACACATGCAACAGTGTTGACTGTATCGTTACACATGCAACAGTGTTGACTGTATCATTACACATGCAACAGTGTTGACTGTATCAGTACACACGCAACAGTGTTGACTGCATCGTTACACATGCAACAGTGTTGACTGTATTGTTACATAGGCAACAGTGTTGACTGTATCGTAAAAACACGCAACAGTGTTGACTGTATCATTACACATGCAACAGTGTTGACTGTATCGTTACACATGCAACAGTGTTGACTGTATCATTACACATGCAACAGTGTTGACTGTATCGTTACACATGCAACAGTGTTGACTGTATCGTTACACACGCAACAGTGTTGACTGTATGGTTACACACGCAACAGTGTTGACTGTATCGTTACACACGCAACAGTGTTGACTGTATCATTACACATGCAACAGTGTTGACTGTATCGTTACACATGCAACAGTGTTGACTGTATCGTTACACAAGCAACAGTGTTGACTGTATCGTTACACCTGCAACAGTGTTGACTGTATCATTACACATGCAACAGTGTTGACTGTATCGTTACACATGCAACAGTGTTGACTGTATCGTTACACATGCAACAGTGTTGACTGTATCGTTACACATGCAACAGTGTTGACTGTATCGTTACACACGCAACAGTGTTGACTGTATGGTTACACACGCAACAGTGTTGACTGTATCGTTACACACGCAACAGTGTTTACTGTATCGTTACACACGCAACAGTGTTTACTGTATCGTTACACATGCAACAGTGTTGACTGTATCGTTACACAAGCAACAGTGTTGACTGTATCGTTACACACGCAACAGTGTTTACTGTATTGTTACACACGCAACAGTGTTTACTGTATCGTTACACACGCAACACAGTGTTTACTGTATCATTATACACGCAACAGTGTTGACTGTATCGTTACACACGCAACAGTGTTGACTGTATCGTGACACACGCAACAGTGTTGACTGTATCGTTACACACGCAACAGTGTTTACTGTATCATTACACATGCAACAGTGTTGACTGTATCGTTACACACGCAACAGTGTTGACTGTATCATTACACACGCAACAGTGTTTACTGTATCGTTACACATGCAACAGTGTTGACTGTATCATTACACACGCAACAGTGTTGACTGTATCATTACACACGCAACAGTGTTGACTGTATCGTTACACACGCAACAGTGTTGACTGTATCGTTACACACGCAGCAGTGTTTACTGTATCGTTACACATGCAACAGTGTTGACTGTATCGTTACACACGCAACAGTGTTGACTGTATGGTTACACACGCAACAGTGTTGACTGTATCGTTACACACGCAACAGTGTTTACTGTATCGTTACACACGCAACAGTGTTGACTGTATCGTTACACACGCAACAGTGTTGACTGTATGGTTACACACGCAACAGTGTTGACTGTATCGTTACACAGGCAACAGTGTTTACTGTATCATTACACATGCAACAGTGTTGACTGTATCATTACATACGCAACAGTGTTGACTGTATGGTTACACACGCAACAGTGTTGACTGTATCGTTACACATGCAACAGTGTTTACTGTATCGTTACACATGCAACAGTGTTGACTGTATCATTACACATGCAACAGTGTTGACTGTATGGTTACACACGCAACAGTGTTGACTGTATGGTTACACACGCAACAGTGTTGACTGTATCGTTACACATGCAACAGTGTTGACTGTATCATTACACACGCAACAGTGTTGACTGTATGGTTACACACGCAACAGTGTTGACTGTATGGTTACACACGCAACAGTGTTGACTGTATCGTTACACACGCAACAGTGTTGACTGTATCGTTACACATGCAACAGTGTTGACTGTATCGTTACACACGCAACAGTGTTTACTGTATCGTTACACAGGCAACAGTGTTTACTGTATCATTACACATGCAACAGTGTTGACTGTATCATTACACACGCAACAGTGTTGACTGTATGGTTACACACGCAACAGTGTTGACTGTATCGTTACACACGCAACAGTGTTGACTGTATCGTTACACACGCAACAGTGTTTACTGTATCGTTACACATGCAACAGTGTTGACTGTATCGTTACACACGCAACAGTGTTGACTGTATCGTTACACACGCAACAGTGTTTACTGTATCGTTACACATGCAACAGTGTTTACTGTATCGTTACACACGCAACAGTGTTTACTGTATCGTTACACACACAACAGTGTTTACTGTATCGTTACACACGCAACAGTGTTTACTGTATCGTTACACACGCAACAGTGTTTACTGTATCATTACACAAGCAACAGTGTTGACTGTATCGTTACACTCACAACAGTGTTTACTGTATCGTTACACACACAACAGTGTTTACTGTATCGTTACACACACAACAGTGTTTACTGTATCATTACACACACAACAGTGTTGACTGTATCGTTACACATGCAACAGTGTTGACTGTATCATTACACATGCAACAGTGTTGACTGCATCATTACACATGCAACAGTGTTGACTGTATCATTACACATGCAACAGTGTTGACTGTATCATTACACATGCAACAGTGTTGAGTGTATCATTACACACGCAACAGTGTTGACTGTATCATTACACATGCAACAGTGTTGACTGTATCATTACACATGCAACAGTGTTGACTGTATCGTTACACATGCAACAGTGTTGACTGTATCGTTACACATGCAACAGTGTTGACTGTATCATTACACATGCAACAGTGTTGACTGTATCGTTACACATGCAACAGTGTTGACTGTATCGTTACACATGCAACAGTGTTGACTGTATCATTACACATGCAACAGTGTTGACTGTATCATTACACATGCAACAGTGTTGACTGCATCATTACACATGCAACAGTGTTGACTGTATCATTACACATGCAACAGTGTTGACTGTATCATTACACATGCAACAGTGTTGAGTGTATCATTACACACGCAACAGTGTTGACTGTATCATTACACATGCAACAGTGTTGACTGTATCATTACACATGCAACAGTGTTGACTGTATCATTACACATGCAACAGTGTTTACTGTATCATTACACACGCAACAGTGTTGACTGTATCATTACACATGCAACAGTGTTGACTGCATCATTACACACGCAACAGTGTTGACTGCATCATTACACATGCAACAGTGTTGACTGCATCATTACACACGCAACAGTGTTGACTGCATCATTACACATGCAAAAGTGTTGACTGTATCATTACACACGCAACAGTGTTGACTGTATCGTTACACACGCAACAGTGTTGACTGTATCATTACACATGCAACAGTGTTGACTGTATCATTACACATGCAACAGTGTTGACGGTATCATTACACATGCAACAGTGTTGACTGTATGGTTACACATGCAACAGTGTTGACTGTATGGTTACACACGCAACAGTGTTGACTGTATCATTACACACGCAACAGTGTTGACTGTATCGTTACACACGCAACAGTGTTGACTGTATCATTACACATGCAACAGTGTTGACGGTATCATTACACATGCAACAGTGTTGACTGTATGGTTACACATGCAACAGTGTTAACTGTATGGTTACACACGCAACAGTGTTGACTGTATCATTACACACGCAACAGTGTTGACTGTATCGTTACACACGCAACAGTGTTGACTGTAGCATTACACACGCAACAGTGTTGACTGTATCGTTACACATGCAACAGTGTTGACTGTATCATTACACATGCAACAGTGTTGACTGTATCGTTACACACACAACAGTGTTGACTGTATCGTTACACATGCAACAGTGTTGACTGTATTTTTACACATGCAACAGTGTTGACTGTATCGTTACACATGCAACAGTGTTGACTGTATCATTACACATGCAACAGTGTTGACTGTATCATTACACACGCAACAGTGTTGACTGCATCGTACACATGCAACAGTGTTGAGTGTATTGTTACACAGGCAACAGTGATGACTGTATCGTTACACATGCAACAGTGTTGACTGCATCATTACACATGCAACAGTGTTGACTGTATTGTTACACACACAACAGTGTTGACTGTATCGTTACACATGCAACAGTGTTGACTATATTATTACACATGCAACAGTGTTGACTGTATCGTTACACATGCAACAGTGTTGACTGTATCATTACACATGCAACAGTGTTGACTGTATCAGTACACACGCAACAGTGTTGACTGCATCGTTACACATGCAACAGTGTTGACTGTATTGTTACATAGGCAACAGTGTTGACTGTATCGTAAAAACACGCAACAGTGTTGACTGTATCATTACACATGCAACAGTGTTGACTGTATCGTTACACATGCAACAGTGTTGACTGTATCATTACACATGCAACAGTGTTGACTGTATCGTTACACATGCAACAGTGTTGACTGTATCGTTACACACGCAACAGTGTTGACTGTATGGTTACACACGCAACAGTGTTGACTGTATCGTTACACACGCAACAGTGTTGACTGTATCATTACACATGCAACAGTGTTGACTGTATCGTTACACATGCAACAGTGTTGACTGTATCGTTACACCTGCAACAGTGTTGACTGTATCGTTACACATGCAACAGTGTTGACTGTATCATTACACATGCAACAGTGTTGACTGTATCGTTACACATGCAACAGTGTTGACTGTATCGTTACACATGCAACAGTGTTGACTGTATCGTTACACATGCAACAGTGTTGACTGTATCGTTACACACGCAACAGTGTTGACTGTATGGTTACACACGCAACAGTGTTGACTGTATCGTTACACACGCAACAGTGTTTACTGTATCGTTACACACGCAACAGTGTTTACTGTATCGTTACACATGCAACAGTGTTGACTGTATCGTTACACAAGCAACAGTGTTGACTGTATCGTTACACACGCAACAGTGTTTACTGTATTGTTACACACGCAACAGTGTTTACTGTATCGTTACACACGCAACACAGTGTTTACTGTATCATTATACACGCAACAGTGTTGACTGTATCGTTACACACGCAACAGTGTTGACTGTATCGTGACACACGCAACAGTGTTGACTGTATCGTTACACACGCAACAGTGTTTACTGTATCATTACACATGCAACAGTGTTGACTGTATCGTTACACACGCAACAGTGTTGACTGTATCATTACACACGCAACAGTGTTTACTGTATCGTTACACATGCAACAGTGTTGACTGTATCATTACACACGCAACAGTGTTGACTGTATCATTACACACGCAACAGTGTTGACTGTATCGTTACACACGCAACAGTGTTGACTGTATCGTTACACACGCAGCAGTGTTTACTGTATCGTTACACATGCAACAGTGTTGACTGTATCGTTACACACGCAACAGTGTTGACTGTATGGTTACACACGCAACAGTGTTGACTGTATCGTTACACACGCAACAGTGTTTACTGTATCGTTACACACGCAACAGTGTTGACTGTATCGTTACACACGCAACAGTGTTGACTGTATGGTTACACACGCAACAGTGTTGACTGTATCGTTACACAGGCAACAGTGTTTACTGTATCATTACACATGCAACAGTGTTGACTGTATCATTACATACGCAACAGTGTTGACTGTATGGTTACACACGCAACAGTGTTGACTGTATCGTTACACAGGCAACAGTGTTTACTGTATCGTTACACATGCAACAGTGTTGACTGTATCATTACACACGCAACAGTGTTGACTGTATGGTTACACACGCAACAGTGTTGACTGTATGGTTACACACGCAACAGTGTTGACTGTATCGTTACACATGCAACAGTGTTGACTGTATCATTACACACGCAACAGTGTTGACTGTATGGTTACACACGCAACAGTGTTGACTGTATGGTTACACACGCAACAGTGTTGACTGTATCGTTACACACGCAACAGTGTTGACTGTATCGTTACACACGCAACAGTGTTGACTGTATCGTTACACATGCAACAGTGTTGACTGTATCGTTACACACGCAACAGTGTTTACTGTATCGTTACACAGGCAACAGTGTTTACTGTATCATTACACATGCAACAGTGTTGACTGTATCATTACACACGCAACAGTGTTGACTGTATGGTTACACACGCAACAGTGTTGACTGTATCGTTACACACGCAACAGTGTTGACTGTATCGTTACACACGCAACAGTGTTTACTGTATCGTTACACATGCAACAGTGTTGACTGTATCGTTACACACGCAACAGTGTTGACTGTATCGTTACACACGCAACAGTGTTTACTGTATCGTTACACATGCAACAGTGTTTACTGTATCGTTACACACGCAACAGTGTTTACTGTATCGTTACACACACAACAGTGTTTACTGTATCGTTACACACACAACAGTGTTTACTGTATCGTTACACACGCAACAGTGTTTACTGTATCATTACACAAGCAACAGTGTTGACTGTATCGTTACACTCACAACAGTGTTTACTGTATCGTTACACACACAACAGTGTTTACTGTATCGTTACACACACAACAGTGTTTACTGTATCATTACACACACAACAGTGTTGACTGTATCGTTACACATGCAACAGTGTTGACTGTATCATTACACATGCAACAGTGTTGACTGCATCATTACACATGCAACAGTGTTGACTGTATCATTACACATGCAACAGTGTTGACTGTATCATTACACATGCAACAGTGTTGAGTGTATCATTACACACGCAACAGTGTTGACTGTATCATTACACATGCAACAGTGTTGACTGTATCATTACACATGCAACAGTGTTGATTGTATCGTTACACATGCAACAGTGTTGACTGTATCGTTACACATGCAACAGTGTTGACTGTATCGTTACACATGCAACAGTGTTGACTGTATCATTACACATGCAACAGTGTTGACTGTATCGTTACACATGCAACAGTGTTGACTGTATCGTTACACATGCAACAGTGTTGACTGTATCATTACACATGCAACAGTGTTGACTGTATCATTACACATGCAACAGTGTTGACTGCATCATTACACATGCAACAGTGTTGACTGTATCATTACACATGCAACAGTGTTGACTGTATCATTACACATGCAACAGTGTTGAGTGTATCATTACACACGCAACAGTGTTGACTGTATCATTACACATGCAACAGTGTTGACTGTATCATTACACATGCAACAGTGTTGACTGTATCATTACACATGCAACAGTGTTTACTGTATCATTACACACGCAACAGTGTTGACTGTATCATTACACATGCAACAGTGTTGACTGCATCATTACACACGCAACAGTGTTGACTGCATCATTACACATGCAACAGTGTTGACTGCATCATTACACACGCAACAGTGTTGACTGCATCATTACACATGCAAAAGTGTTGACTGTATCATTACACACGCAACAGTGTTGACTGTATCGTTACACACGCAACAGTGTTGACTGTATCATTACACATGCAACAGTGTTGACTGTATCATTACACATGCAACAGTGTTGACGGTATCATTACACATGCAACAGTGTTGACTGTATGGTTACACATGCAACAGTGTTGACTGTATGGTTACACACGCAACAGTGTTGACTGTATCATTACACACGCAACAGTGTTGACTGTATCATTACACATGCAACAGTGTTGACGGTATCATTACACATGCAACAGTGTTGACTGTATGGTTACACATGCAACAGTGTTAACTGTATGGTTACACACGCAACAGTGTTGACTGTATCATTACACACGCAACAGTGTTGACTGTATCGTTACACACGCAACAGTGTTGACTGTATCATTACACACGCAACAGTGTTGACTGTATCGTTACACACGCAACAGTGTTGACTGTATCATTACACATGCAACAGTGTTGACGGTATCATTACACATGCAACAGTGTTGACTGTATGGTTACACATGCAACAGTGTTAACTGTATGGTTACACACGCAACAGTGTTGACTGTATCATTACACACGCAACAGTGTTGACTGTATCGTTACACACGCAACAGTGTTGACTGTAGCGTTACACACGCAACAGTGTTGACTGTAGCGTTACACACGCAACAGTGTTGACTGTATCGTTACACGCGCAACAGTGTTGACTGTATCGTTACACACGCAACAGTGTTGACTGTATCGTTACACACGCAACAGTGTTGACTGTATCGTTACACACGCAACAGTGTTGACTGTATCGTTACACACGCAACAGTGTAGACTGTATCGTTACACACGCAACAGTGTTGACTGTATCGTTACACACGCAACAGTGTTGACTGTATCGTTACACACGCAACAGTGTTGACTGTATCGTTACACACGCAACAGTGTTGACTGTATCGTTACACACGCAACAGTGTTGACTGTATCTTTACACACGCAAAAGTGTTGACTGTATCGTTACACACGCAACAGTGTTGACTGTATCGTTACACACGCAACAGTGTTGACTGTATCGTTACACACGCAACAGTGTTGACTGTATCGTTACACACGCAACAGTGTTGACTGTATCATTACACATGCAACAGTGTTGACTGTATCATTACACATGCAACAGTGTTGACTGTATCATTACACATGCAACAGTGTTGACTGTATCATTACACATGCAACAGTGTTGACTGTATCGTTACACACGCAACAGTGTTTACTGTATCGTTACACACGCAACAGTGTTGACTGTATCGTTACACACGCAACAATGTTGATTGTATCGTTACACATGCAACAGTGTTGACTGTATCATTACACATGCAACAGTGTTGACTGTATCTTTACACATGCAACAGTGTTTACTGTATCGTTACACACGCAACAGTGTTGACTGTATCGTTACACACGCAACAATGTTGACTGTATCGTTACACATGCAACAGTGTTGACTGTATCATTACACATGCAACAGTGTTGACTGTATCATTACACATGCAACAGTGTTGACTGTATAGTGTTGACTGTACCATTACACACGCAACAGTGTTGACTGTATCATTACACACGCAACAGTGTTGACTGTATCATTACACATGCAACAGTGTTGACTGTATCATTACACATGCAACAGTGTTGACTGTATCGTTACACACGCAACAGTGTTTACTGTATCGTTACACACGCAACAGTGTTGACTGTATCGTTACACACGCAACAGTGTTTACTGTATCGTTACACATGCAACAGTGTTGAGTGTATCATTACACACGCAACAGTGTTGACTGTATCGTTACACACGCAACAGTGTTGACAGTATTGTTACACATGTCAGTGTTGACTGTATCGTTACAAACGCAACAGTGTTGAATGTATTATTATACAAACGTCAGTGCTGACTGTATTGTTACACACATAAGTGTTGACTGTACTATTTCACACCGACAGTTTTGATTGTATTGTTCACAAAGTCTGTGTTATCTATTATTTCACAAAAGTCAGTGTTGACTGAATTATTAAACACATGTCAGTGTTGACTGTATTGTTACACATATATCAGTGTTGACTGTATTGCTACACAAATCAGTGTTGACTGTATCATTACATAGACATCAGTGTTGACTGTATTGATACACATGTCAGTGTTGACTGTATTGTTACACACATGCCAGTGTTGACTGTATTGTTATACACATGTCAGTGTTGACTTTATTATTACACATGTCAGTGTTGACTGTATTGTTACACATGTCAGTGTTGACTGTATCGTTACACAGGTCAGTGTTGAATGTATCATTACGTACACATCAGTGTTGATTGTATTGTTGCACATGTTAGTGTTGACTGTACCATTACCAACATGTCAGTGCTGACTGTATCATTACACCCATGTCAGTGTTGAATGTATTGATACACACATGTCAGTGTTGACTGTATTGTTACACACGTCAGTGTTGACTATATCGTTACACACATGTCAGTGTTGACTGTATCGATACACACATGTCAGTGTTGACTGTATCGTTACAAACACAACAGTGTTGACTGTATTATTATACAAACGTCAGGGCTGACTGAATTGTTACACACATGTCAGTGTTGACTGTATCATTACACACATCAGTGTTGACTGTACTATTTCACACTGACAGTGTTGATTAAATTGTTCACAAAGTCAGGGTTATCTATTATTTCACACAAGTCAGTGTTGACTGAATTATTACACATATATCAGTGTTGACTGTATTGTTACACATGTCAGTGTTGACTGTATTGTTACACATGTCAGCGTTGACTGTATCATTACACATGTCAGCGTTGACTGTATCGTTATACACATGTCAGTGTTGACTGTATCATTACACATGTCAGCGTTGACTGTATTGTTACACAGGTCAGTGTTGAATGTATCATTACGTACACATCAGTGTTGATTGTATTGTTGCACATGTCAGTGCTGACTGTACCATTACCAACATGTCAGTGCTGACTGTATCATTCATTACACATGTGACAGTGTTGACTGTATTGTTACACACATGTCAGTGTTGACTGTATTGTTACACATGTCAGTTTTGACTGTATTGTTACACATGTCAGTGTTGACTGTATTGTTACACATGTCAGCGTTGACTGTATCATTACACAAGTCAGTGTTGACTGTATTGTTACACATGTCAGTGTTGACTGTATTGTTACACATGTCAGTGTTGACTGTATTGTTACACATGTCAGCGTTGACTGTATCATTACACATGTCAGCGTTGACTGTATCATTACACATGTCAGCGTTGACTGTATCGTTATACACATGTCAGTGTTGACTGTATCATTACACATGTCAGCGTTGACTGTATCGTTATACACATGTCAGTGTTGACTGTATCATTACACATGTCAGTGTTGACTGTATCGTTATACACATGTCAGTGTTGACTGTATCATTACACATGTCAGCGTTGACTGTATCGTTATACACGTGTCAGTGCTGACTGTACCATTACCAACATGTCAGTGCTGACTGTATCATTCATTACACATGTGTCAGTGTTGACTGTATTGTTACACACATGTCAGTGTTGACTGTACTGTTACACACATGTCAGTGTTGATTGTATCAATACGTGTACACTAGTCAGTGTTGACTGTATTGTTACACACACAACAGTGTTGACTGTATCGTTACACATGTGAGTGTTGACTGTATCGTTACACATGTCAGTGTTGACTGTACTGTTACACACATGTCAGTGTTGATTGTATCAATACGTGTACACTAGTCAGTGTTGACTGTATTGTTACACACACAACAGTGTTGACTGTATTGTTACACACACAACAGTGTTGACTGTATTCTTTACACACATGTCAGTGTTGAATGTATCATTACACACATGTCAGTGTTGACTGTATCATTTCACACATGTTAGAGCTGACTGTATCATTACACACATGTCAGTGTTGACTGTATCATTTCACACATGTCAGAGCTGACTGTATCGTTACACACATGTCAGTGTTGACTGTATAGTTACACACGCAACAGTGTTGACTGTAATGTTACACAAATGTCAGTGTTGACTGTACCGTTACACACGTCAATGTTTACTGTATCATTTCTCACACGTCAGTGTTGACTGTATCATTACACACATATCAGTGTTGACTGGATAGTTACACACATGTCACTGTTGACTGTATTGTTACACACGCAACAGTGTTGACTGTATTGTTATACAAACGTCAGTGCTGACTGTATTGTTACACAAACGTAAGTGTTGACTGTACTTTTTCACATTGACAGTGTTGATTGTATTGTTACACAAGTCAGTGTTATCTATTATTTCACACAAGTAAGTGTTGACTGTATTAATACCCACATGCCAGTGTTGACTGTATCGTCACACATATTTCCATGTTGATTGTATTGATACATGACAGTGTTGACTGTACCGTTACACACATCAGTGTGTTGACTGTATTGCTACACAAGTCAGTGTTGACTGAATCATTACAAAGACATCACTGTTGACTGTATTGATACACATGTAAGTGTTGACTGTACCATTAAAGACATGGCAGTGTTAACTGTATCATTCATTACTCATGTGCCAGTGTTGACTGTATTGTTACACATGTCAGTTCTAACTGTATTGTTACACACATGTCAGTGTTGACTGTATCATTACACACATGTCAGTGTTGACTGTATTGTTACACACATCAGTGTTGACTGTATCATTACACACATGTCAGTGTTGACTGTATTGTTACACATGTCAGTGTTAACTGTATTGTTACACACATGTCAGTGTTGACTGTATCATTACACACATGTCAGTGTTGACTGTATTGTTACACATGTCAGTGTTAACTGTATTGTTACACACATGTCAGTGTTGACTGTATCATTACAGACATATCAGTGTTGACTGTATCATTACAGACATATCAGTGTTGACTGTATCATTACACACATGTCAGTGTTGACTGTATTGTTACACACATGTCAGTGTTGACTGTATCATTACACACATGTCAGTGTTTACTGAATTGTTACACACATGTCAGTGTTGACTGTATTGTTACACACATGTCAGTGTTGACTGTATTGTTACACACATGTCAGTGTTGACTGTATTATTACAGACATATCAGTGTTGACTGTATCATTACAGACATATCAGTGTTGACTGTATCATTACACACATGTCAGTGTTGACTGTATCATTACACACATGTCAGTGTTGACTGTATCATTACACACATGTCAGTGTTGGCTTTATCATTCCACACATGTCAGTGTTGACTGTATCATTACACACATGTCAGTGTTGACTGTATCATTACAGACATATCAGTGTTGACTGTATCATTACAGACATATCAGTGTTGACTGTATCATTACACACATGTCAGTGTTGAATGTATCATTACACCCATGTCAGTGTTGACTGTATTGATTACACACGTCAGTGTTGAATGTATTGTTTACACACATGTCAGTGTTGAATGTATTGTTACACACATGTCAGTGTTGACTGTATTGTTACACACATGTCAGTGTTGACTGTATTGTTACACACATGACAGTGTTGAATGTATTGTTTACACACATGTCAGTGTTGAATGTATTGTTTACACACATGTCAGTGTTGAATTTATTGTTACACACATGTCAGTGTTGAATGTATTGTTACACACATGTCAGTGTTGACTGTATCATTACACCCATGTCAGTGTTGACTGTATTGTTTACACACATGTCAGTGTTGACTGTATTGTTACACACATGTCAGTGTTGACTGTATTGTTTACACACATGTCAGTGTTGAATGTATTGTTACACACATGTCAGTGTTGACTGTATCATTACACACATGTCAGTGTTGACTGTATCATTACACACATGTCAGTGTTGAATGTATTGTTACACACATGTCAGTGTTGACTGTATCGATACACACATGTCAGTGTTGAATGTATTGTTACACACATGTCAGTGTTGACTGTATCATTACACATGTGTCAGTGTTGACTGTATCATTACACACATGTCAGTGTTAACTGTATTATTACACACGTCAGTGTTGACTGTATTGTTACGCAAATGTCAGTGTTAACTGTATTGTGAATGTTTGAACTATGATCTGATTCAGCTAGCTCTTGCTGGGAACTATCTTATCAGGATACATTATCAGCTGCTCAGACTTTTATCATTATATCTTTTATTACCTATGCAAAAATGTAGTAGCAACTAATTAAAGTACTTAATATTGGTAATAAACCCTAAGCCTTTTTTTGTAAACGGATCATACTAGATTCTTGTTTATTATCTTTTGATTTTGTTGCATTTATTAACAGAGGTGTAGCAGCAAATAGTGTAGTTTCTGTCAGACAGCTCTGGGTTGGCGGTGGTAAATCTGAATCTACACTGTTTACCTCAGCCTGATCACTGTGTGCTTAGCAAGAGAAGAGTTAACAAATACATCATGTCAATAATTCAAGGTCCTTAGTCTGATGCTGCAGAAAGTGGACTGCTAGTGCATTTCTCAATGAGAGATAGGCAGAAGAGATACAAAAGACTGAGAGAGAAATTTAGGGAGAGTACCAGATGAAAGTATTTAGCCCAATTTAAATTAAAGACATTCTCATTTAATAAACAACAAACTCAAAAGATACATGTAGCTTTAACAATGACTGTTTTCAATAACAGTACACAAATATTTATTTTTCTCCATTCATAGATAATATCAGGCTCTATTCAAAACAGAAAATAAAACAAAAAGTCCAAAGCTCTTTGAAAATCTCACTATATCAATTGAACACAGGTGTTTCTCCAAGTCCGAATCTATGCATGAAATGTAGCAGCAGCATTCATGGACATAGAGTTTATCAAACCTAACTTTGCAACCTAAAATAGTTTTGCCTTCTCATCAAGATGGTGTCTCATCACATTTTGTCTTCCTCCCTCTTCGTTTTGGTTCAGGTATTTTGGCATTTGGATCAAATGGTACATTCTTCTCCATATGTGTGTCCTTAGTAATCTTGGCAACTGGAACGAAGGAGAGAAGACACTGGATGCAAGATTTATGAGGATGTAACTGGGTAGGTTAATAGTAAATTACAACATAATGATGTAATGAGGCCCTGAGCTGTAAAAGAGGAGGAAAATAAGTTACACAAACACTTTGATCATGGGAATACTTAAGGTTCCTTTGTTTTGTTTTTGACAAACATTGTAGTGATATAATTATAACAATTTAAGCAATGTCTGGCTATATTGTCTGGAGGAAGACCATGACATATGCCTGGGTAGAACAAAAGCAACAGTGCACTGCAGGCCAGATGAAAAAACCTTCCCATATGACAGTTTATACAAGAGGACATCAATGCACAGGCAGTGGTGGCTGAGGTGTAACAAGTCACAACTCTAAACAACTAAACCATGGGCTCCCAGAACTTGGTGTTATACATACCATAGACGCCTTTCTGTTCATCCAGCCTGGCTTGAATTACCATAGTCCTGAGGGCCTCCTCTGCCTCAAGGCCAACTTTTAAGAGCTAGAACAAATGGAAGACAACACATGGTAACATTTGGTAGGAAGATATAATTAAAGACATAAGTTAAAGGCGGAAAAATAACACACATGCACATCCTGACTTGAGAAATTTACAAGAAATTCTCAAAATTTGTTCATAGTTATTAAGTCTAAATTTGCATATTCAACATATACATCCTTATGGCACCACCATTGTTCTATAAAAAGTTCTGTGGAGCATGAGTCTAATAATGTGATTGCTCAATTATTGTGCACACTTGATTCTCTGTTTGTATTTTAATCTTTAAGTTGTGGGTGCACACTTATATACAAGAAACTTAAGACAATCATTCTGTCTCAGGCCATATTCCTCTGGATTAAGGCTAAGACTTGCACATGGATTCTTTTTAAGTACATGTATACTATCAGTTAATTGCAAACCAAAATCGCCTTATTTATTAAGGTTTAATCTGGGTTTTGTCAATTATCTATATTCAGGCCATAGCTCTGGAAATTAAAATGAATGGTACAAAACAGCTTAAAACAAGAAGCAACTGGTACAGAAGAATGACCAAAGGAATAATAATTGACCCCTGACCTGTCTGACTTTTATCCAAATAAACTGATAAACATCATTTAAAACATGTAAAATTCATAACGTATGTTATGTTAAATTAAAATGTAAAGGGATCAAAGTATATAATGAAACTACATAAAACTTGAATGTACAAAAGACGTCTTGGTGCTGTCAGTAGAGCAATGGACTGCCATTCAAAGGTCCCTGTTCAAATCCTACAAAATTCATGTTATTTTTATTATTGCGTTTTATTACATTTTTGTGTTTTTCTTTCTTCTTTATATTTACAGCTTGTGAATTTTATCATTTAATAAATCATTTAGTATTAATGTTAAACCTCAGACTATACAAATCTGTTATAAATAAGGTAAAACAATGTGCTGTATGTCTTTAATATAAACATTCTCTCCAGCTTGCACACTAATGCATTTAATGCATATGTTTGGTCGTTTGTTGGGTTTCTGATTTTTTCATTGTATTTTATTTTGGAATATATTGCAGCAATCAATTATGATCATTATAGCGACATCCAGCTATTTGCTGGAGGAAGACCCTCAGACAAATGTCTGGGTAGAACCACTGGTACACTGAGACACAGCTGGAAGACCTTCCCAAATTAAGTCCTTTGCCCGATTAGGACTCAAACCCACGGGGTGAAAGGCTTAGCAGTCAAAAGAGTAACAAATCGTTGCCTCTACCACTACGCCATGGGTGCCGCCTAGTGTTGGGTTTCTGACAACCTTCAATCAACTAAAGGTGTTGCTCAGCTGCAGATATGGCACTTCTTTTACTAGGGAAGAATACCACAATCACATGACATGAAACCACACCCAGTGGTAATAGATAGTTTCCACATTAGTGGAGATTCCTTATCTTGGCAGCCATCTTTGATGGTAACTTCAAGGGATTTTCAAATGAATTGTATAAAAGTGTTAATTTTATTTTCTTGTAATTTCTTTATTTGTGGCACAATAATTAAAAGCTGTACACCACTGGAAAGCTCTTGAAATTCATATTTTTATAATACAATATTTTAAAACTGATAAATGCACAAAGAATTAACAGACAGAAATAAATAAAATTATTGGCTCATTCTTTAACAAAATGAACTGTGTATCTTTTTTAATAGTATTTTTTTACCTTTTAAACTATCAAAATATAGTTCTGATATTTAAAATACTTCAAAAAGCTGTTTAATTTTATATCAAATTTAGGAGAAGACTGAAAAATAAAAACACAGTGGTGAGTTGAATACAACACATATTTCCAGATTTCGGCCGGCATTAGCTTCTGTCTTCAAAGAGGGCTGCCTTAAACTGTCTTATCAGGGCCTATGACATCACATGGAAACTATCTATATTCAGTGATGGATCAACCATGTGGATTATTATCCCGGTAAGTTTAAGGCAGTTAGTGTTGTCCAAGTTTTGATAAAATACTATTCTCAAACATAGTCCTATCATAAAATATTTTCTTTTAAATTTGATTAGAAAACATAACCAGTATTATTAAAAAAAAGAAAGCTTAAAGACAGAACTCTAGGGGAGGTAACTATATTTTAGATTAAAAGCCTTGAATAGTACACTTGTCTTGATTTTCAAAATGAATGGATTTAATTTAATATTTTGCTTGAAGGTGTGTCTTATCTGCTTTCTATATCATCATGCTCATGCACTATTACTTAATAAACATGCAGGTTCTTCCATGAAATATGCATGATGAAGTTGGAAGGGTTTCACAAGTTCGAAAACAATAGTATGCAATATTTCAACATTAGGCATGTATCAAAAACCCAATCACGAAGGGAGATAACACACTGCAATTTTAACCCATCAGGGGAGTCTCAAAAAGTCAAAATATGAGATGAATTTCATCAATCCCTTTTTTCTCACTATAAAAATGCAGCATTAGAATGGTTTTTTTTTAAACAAATTGAAAAGTTACTTTGATCTTTGATTATTATGTGCTCATTTTATGATCAAGAGGAAATGAACAAAATAAAAATAAAAATTGTACCTCTTCGACTTTGTCAGGATCTTTTTCATTTAGATGTTTTCTAAATTCTGTATCAATCTTCTCTTTAGCAGCTGAAGAAAAAGAAGCCACACATTAATTTGGCACTACATGCAAACAAAAACATACCTGAGTAAATAGATACAGTGATGTGGTGCTTAACAGAAAAATAAATTTCTATTTTTTTAATCTATACAAAAATAAAAATAACAAATATCAAGTCAGTAATACAGATGATATTGTAGGCCAACCAGGGGCGTCCATGGCATAGTGGTAAAGTTGTTTATTTGTAATTCCTATGACTGCTAAGCCTCCCACCGAGTGGGTTTGAGTCCCGGCCGGCACGAAGGACTTAATGTGGGAAGGTCTTACAGCTGACATGCGGTTACGCTGGTGGTTCTACCCAGACATTTGTCTAAGGTCTTCCTTCACCAAATAGACGGTCGGCACTATAATGATTATAACTGGTCACTGCAATGTATTTCAAAAATGAAAAAAAAACAAAAACAAAAACAAAACATGTCTGCCATCCACTTTACATATTTTCGAGAGAAAACAACAACCAGATCTCCTTAAAGCAAGCATCTAGAATGTTATGAATACACTTTGTACCTGCAATGGCTCTGTGGTCCTCATTGAAGACTTTCTGACTTGTTCGATGCAACAACTTGAATAGTGAAATGACCTAAAATAAACATTAAAACAAGATACCATCAAAAACACTGATTCACACACACTGTTAACATATAAGCCAAACTCTTAAGATAACCTCCATAGTGAATCAGCAGACTTCAGAGAAAGCTTGTGGGAGTGATTCCCATTCTAGGTAAAGCTTTCTAAGCTTAGGTCACCAATTGTGATAAAGTAATTGGACTTTAGCTAACTAGTTTACTACAGGACCGAATTAAATTTAAAATCATGAAAAAAGAAATTCTGACCTTGTATCACAATAAAACAATGGTTTTATTTTCCTTTCACATATAAAGATAACTGTTTCTCAAATTCCTTGTTAAATACATTTTATTGCATATTAATTGCAGATACAATAGTTTTGCATTAGATTCGAGATAGAAAAGTCTTTCACAGCCTTTTCAAAGTAATGTCTGGCCATTAAGCTCAGAACACATAAAACTGGTCCAAAACAAACATACACCATGTAACACTTGTAACATAGTTCACCTGTCCCCATCTTCACTGCATCCATGTAATACTACAATACATTACAATACAATACAAATGGAAGAAGTTGTCCCTTGGCAAGTTAATTGGTGATTATTTTTATTTATGAATAACTTCAGTAAGATAAAATTGCAATTTCTGAAAAAGTTTACATCAGCATTTATTTCTGAGGAGCAAAAGAGCACATTATGTATTTTATTTTATTATCTCTCAAATTTCTTAGTCATTTCAATTAAATGTTAATTTAACTTAAATTAATGACATTGTGTTTATAATGATTGTATGTTCTAGGAGATGAATAATATTTTCAGGTTTTCTCATAAATTCATGCTGTCATAAAATATACGGAATGCGCGCTCGTGCGATCTGTCTGAAATACTACCCAACTATGACAAGAACGCTAATACTATTTATTTGACCAAAAACATACGGTCCAAGCAGGTAAATATTATCCAATGTTCAAATTTATTATAAATAATTTTGATTGTCATAAAAAAATCTTATTATATTGAAAATGTTCTTTTGATCCAGACAATGGTGCTAAATCCATAACTTGATTCACACCTGACGTTATAAATAGTCGTAGCTAATTGATTGCAGTATGGAAAAATAAGTCACGTGATTTCCAATGGCAACACCTGCCATACAATCAAAAGTCCCAAATTTATGAGAAAGCGTCTGTTTGATTTAGAAGACCGCTGTCAACTCAGAGAAGTAAGATAAGCATGCATACAAGATTTTTTTCATGTTTTTATCCATTGTACATTTTTCAGCATGGTTTCTTGTCATGATAACTATTGAGAAACAAAAATAGAATAAGAATTTAGGTCGGCACAGTTAAATGTATGTGATAGACCCCCGGAAAATATGAACAAATGGCATATATAATAAACATAAGAAAAAACAACAACAAAAACGAATTTATCAAACAGATAAGAAGTAAAGGAATTTCAATAATTGGAAGAAAAGACCCATCAAAAGATTAATTAGTTGCCCCATTATATCTAGCATGTATGGAATTAGTTGTCCATTTTTAAGTGGGTTTATGGAGGTTTCGGTAAATGACAGTTTCGGTAAATTGATGTTTCTGCGCAAAATGTTTGGAGGTTTCGGTAAATTTGTGGGAGGTTTCGGTAAAGATGTAAATCGATATAAATAAGTGAAAGATAATAATAAACAGATATGTATTCGATATTTATAAGATAATAAATATAAAAAAATGATACATTATCACCGTAAAATATATTTGCCGTGTGTATTTTGCAGGTTCTTTATTTAAGTATATACGGATTTTTAGTCTAAATATATCTAAATGGAAATTAAGAACTTACTAATGTTAAAACGTATATAATATAATAATCAATATTTATAACATAATGATTATGTAGAAATGATACTTTGTCGACGTGTTATGATAATATATTTGCATTATAAAGCTATGTCTGTAATTTGTATACTGTATATTGGATTAATGTATTTTTATTTTTTTGTTCATAAACTTGTTGAAATAAAATAGAAATGAATTAAAAGTATTGTTATTTATATATATATTTATTTATATGTGTGTGTGTTTGTGTAATATACTATCCAAACACATAGTAACCTTAATTGATTGACTTGATTAGTTATGTTGATTGAAAGTGTGTGTTCCTTTAATTGTTTGCAAGTTGAGAGCGTGTGTTAGTGGAAACGTGCTAACTGGAATGTTAATTATGTTTGCGTGTATGTTTGACAAGCTTTAATCCAATAAAGACTTTTGTGTTTGTTCGAGTGAATAATCTCAAGATAGTTCAATGTATAATATGTCCACTGAACTGTCCACTTAGCATTCGGTTTGTTCTCTAAGCATGGAGCAAAATCTGTGCATCTTGTGCAACAAAAACGTAACTTGTATGCATGTTTGTATACATGTATTCACATTCATTATCAAATAAATTTTTGAATCTGTGTTGCTTCTTCTTTAACTCCACAAAGGTGTATATATTTTATTATTTTTCTGTACATATATATATATATATGTTGTTTTGTGTATTCGTCACTATTTGCTTTTTACCGTATCAAATATTTGCTTTTGATTATTTTCGTGTATTATTCCGTTTTATGTTTTCTGAACTGAATTCTGAATGTACTTTATTATATTTGTTTTGAAATAATCGTAAATAAAATCAATGTTTCATGTTATTGTGTGTTTTCTTCAATGAACTCCATCAATATAAACGCTTAACTCTATGACAATAGTGAAACCGAGACCACTTCAAACACATAATTACCATCGGCACATGTTTGCAGCAGGTGTTAATTGCATTCATACACATTTACCGAAACCTCTCTCAAATTTACCGAAACCTCCAAACATTTTAGTGCAGAAACATCAATTTACCGAAACTGTCATTTACCGAAACCTCCAGTACCCTTTAAGTGTACCCCATTTTGATCTCGTCCATTTTTTTATATTAATGAGCTTTACCATGTCCAAGTCATCCTATAATAATTATTACTTCATTATTAAGCAGGTCGTGAGAGACAACTTTGTTGGCACAGTTCATTTAAAAATGTGTAATATCTTAAATAGTTTACGCTTGCAAACTGCCTCAATGGACTTCGGATTTCGCTTAGCCAGAAAATTGTACCATGATAATTACGATAGGGAATGGAACAGAGTGACAAAAGGACGAATTTCCAATTGGTTTAAAATTGTAACAATATAGCAACACATTTAAATTTTTACAGTATCTTTAGGACAATTATTTTCAAGAATGATTTATTCTGACGAAAAATTGAATATCACTTTCGGCACAAAAATAAAGAAATGGAGACAAACCTTCTGCCTCGACCCAGAGGACATCATCATTGTCGAGGATATGTTTACTTTAGCACCGACCACCTGTTTCCGGTTTTAAAGCGCATGCGTTGTTTACTAAAATCTATGGAAACTAACATTCTGAGGTATTTTCAGTTTCATTTGCTTTTGAAATTGTATATGTCCTTGATTGCTGTTAAAATATTCCTTAATAACAATGGTGTTCATGTTTGATTAAAAATAAATAAAACCATTTGTTACACACCTGTGCAAAAAATAAATAAAAATATGTTAACATTAATTTGATGTTCAAAGATTTGTGTGGGAAGGTGCTTATGACATCAGTTTGCAATGATGGGTTTTTGTGTGTTGTTTATAATAGAGTAAAAATGTGCAATGTGTTATGGTAAAGGCTCTCACTAGATGTTCTTACTGTCAGCGAGTCATTGCTGGTCTTTTGAAGTTATCATTATTTGTTCACACGCTGAATGAAATTTTTTATATGCATATTGTAGTAAAGTAAATCTCAGAGGAGACAATAATCCTGGCCCTAACGGGGATTCGAACCCGGTCCGCCAGATCAGTAGTCCAGACACTCAACCACGTCGCTAAAGGGTTAACCCAACAGCAAGGCTGTTGGAAGTGCCTTTATGCACTACAATCACTACACTCCTCCCCCTTTACTTTTTTCTGGGCCCAAGCCCATCTCAGGACAGCCACACCAGGCTTCCGTTTACTTCTGACACCATTAAAGTAAATCTCAGACGAGACAATAATCCTGGCCCTAATGGGGATTCGAACCCAGTCCGCCAGATCAGTAGTCCAGGCACTCAACCACGTCGCTAAAGGGTTAACCCAACAGCAAGGCTGTTGGAAGTGCCTTTACGCACTACAGTAGTGTAGCGCACATAGGCACATCCAACAGCCTTGCTGTTGGGTTAACCCCTTAGTGACGTGGTTGAGTGTCTTCCAACAGAACTAAAGGTCTCGAGTTTTGACTCCATTTATGGAAATGATTTTTCTCATCCTAGATTTACGTTAAATAAGGGTGCCAGAAGTGTTTTGACAGACTCAGATTGGTATCTGGAGGGTCATGCTGGAGAGCTTACCAGCTCTGAAAAATGAAGGGGGAAATGATTAATATAGTGCATATATGCACTTCCAACAGCCTTTAGCAACATGGTTGAGTGTCTGCCTACAGAACTGAAGGTCCCTGGTTCAACCCCAGTTATGGATAGGATTTTCCTCCTCCCAGATTTACTTATAATAATAGAATAGTGGTAGTACAAATGGCAAAGTGGAACAGTTGCTGCCTTATATCTCCTCTGAATGCCTAGCCACCCACAGCATAATGTGTTTGATTCCTTATGTTAGAAGGTTTTCCAGCCTGTGGTCCTTCTTGGATGCTTGCCTGAGGTCTTCCTCCACCAGTGTGGCTGGATATTGGTCTAATGATCCTAATTCATCATTGCAGTGTATTTCAAAAACAAAAAAACAGAAAGAAGCATTTTAGCAGACCTTGGAAAAAATAATTTTGGGGACAAACTCCCCCTCAGCTCTGTTTCTGTCATATGTGTTGCCACCCCCAACTCAAAGTGTATGCATGATAATATCTGTTCGGTTACTCATTATTCTTGGCAATACATGGAATGCAAGCTCTTTTTATTGTATGAATTATTTCATGTTGAAGATTAAAGTAACAGAGTGAATAGTGTTTTTTTAATACTTTCAGTGTGGCATATGTATGTGTGCATAAAGTGATATAATAAAAGAAATGCAAGTTTTATCAGATTACTACATCATACCTCCTCTCCTTTACACTTATGATGTACATGCTGTGCATCATGTTTTTGTCACATATGTTGAAAATGTAGGTCAGTAAAGAAGCATGTCTTATTATTTTTAAATACAAACCAGCATGCACACATTCAAAAAATTATTATTACAGGTATTTTTAAAATATATATTATGAAAGCCAAGTTTTTAGTTTAATGTTCATTCAGTTTGATGAGAGACAATTACTTTCAACATCTTTCCCTTTGGACTACTTCCTTTCCGGGTAGAACCAAAATCAGGTACTGAGGTAACATGGAGTAATGTGTAGTAAATGCTCTTGCTTCAATAAGTTGGTTGTTTAATCTAGAGTCTAATGTCTTAACCACTAGGCTTTGGGCTCCCACATTTATGAAAAGAAATGAAATAATTTTAGTTGTAGATTTAACACAGTACCTGCCATACACATATATTATATTAGAGGTAGTGAGATTGCCCATGCTTAAGTCATCACTTTTCAAAGCCGATTAAAAACAGTTTAAAACCTCCTATATGATTGTTTTTTTTAAATTTTCTAGTTAAAATTCTAAAAGGACTTTGCTTTAAATATTGTTTAGGATGTTCAGCAATTTCCTATTTTGAGTATGTCTTTTACCTTTTTTTTTTAATTATTCTTATGACAATGTCCTTGTCAATGTTGACCTAAGTTACCAACCTTTACCCACCAAAATATCAAGATCACACAAGTATTAGACAACAGTCCATTTATCAATAGTAAATACAGGCGATGCAGCCTGAGCCATTACCTAGACATAATCAGAATATACAGCATTCCCCAGGGTTCTGAAGTAAATGGAGCTGGTAAAATCAGTTTGCTTAAATTGAGTACATTACCTAATCTGGAGTTGGATGTTATACCAACTGATTCACCTGGTCAGCTCTAGTGAAAGCAACACTCATGCACTCTTAAAGCTGGGCATTGTCTGAACATAACTTCAGTTTCTAGCCTATTGCGATTCCCACCCAGTGGCTTGCCACCTTATTGAATAATTCTTGTTGCCATTAAAGTAAACTCGGCTGCAAAGACCAAGTATCCAGTTAAGGAACAAGCATAAGACCCTCTTTTCTCCTAGGAGTCAGGTGTTGCCAATTAACAACATAAAGCTCAGTATTGCATTTACAAATCTATTGAACAGCTCAGCTTATACATTAGTACAACATTGTTTAAGTTACTTTAAAAAAAACTCTTATTTATACATATAATATAATGTAACATTAACATGTATATTTTATAATTGTTAACCTATATTTGTGTTAAGATACAATATAAAAAATGACTTGAAATACCCACATATCTCATTCATAATTTCTGGTCCAAGTATGTGCTCTGTATGCATAATGGCCCACTGAAGAGTATTTACAACCCTGCTACGTGTATACTAATCAAAATTCCTAATGCCCTCTTAAAACTGTGTATGGGAATTGTCGTTGTCGTTTGTGTGTGTAAGTATAAATTTTTTGTAACTTCATTGTATGTTGCACACACTCCTATTCATAAAAAAGACTTTTCAATTTCATTTTTAAAAAAAAAAAAAAATCACTTTTGCGTATATTGGAGGGTTGGTAATTTTGATTAGTATATCTTGTTATTACCTTTTTAGTATTCATTTTTTGACTCCCAAGAAAAAAGTGTGACTTATACAGAGTTTTATTAGATAATATTCATAGGTTATTTCTCTTCTTTTTGTTTTTGATAAATTATAAAAAGAACAAGTAGGTAAAGTAACAACAATGTTAATGGAACAGTAAGTGTGACCCTGGAAGTAACATTATATTTCTGCTTATATTCTATTACAGAAGAATGTAGCTGTGTTTAGACCACAACAGGCTTATCCTCAAGATGCCGATCACAAAGATTCCGATCGTGCATAAGTTTGGAATCATTTCCCACACTCAGAGGCTGGAGTTGCAGGAGAGGCTTTTAAAACAATCCTACCTGCAGACCCTAAAGAGTCAGAAAGTTCTTGTGCCAACTAGGTAAGTGATCCTGATAAATTGCTGTTAAAACTCCATGAGTTTATTGAAGAACATAATGTTGTGTGACTATTTGTTGTTTGTCTCACATTTTATATAGTGAATGTTTCCATAATCTCTTGAAAAACATGTTAAAAAAAGTTTATTGCTTTTGACTTAAATTATGCAAGTCTATCTAAATCCAGTATCAACATCTTTTTTCTAATTTCCTTGTATATATACATTTTGTTAACTTTTAATCATTCTTCTTAAAAGCATATGTTTTCTGTCACTGGTAAGTAAATGTTAGCGATACCTATGTATAAACAATAAGAACATGTTTTGATGCTGTTTCTGATCATTCTTTGAAAGTCATTGGATTGTGGACCATATATATGTTATGAACAATTATTGCTTTTCAGAAACCCATTAGAAGTTTCCGAAGAGTTTGTACAGAACTACAACAATGCTAAAGACTATGATGAGAAGGAAGAAATGGAGCAGACTGCTCATAAAATGCTGGAAAGGGCAAAAGTATGTAGTTTCTCATTTCATATTTTAGTTATTTATAAGTGGTCATGGTTTGAGTTGATGACTTGTAGCTCCTTAGCACCTCACCACATAAGTGCAAGTCCCAGCTGTTATGAGAAATGATATTGGCATGTGAGGAAGGTTTTTAGCTGATCCTAGGTGTTTGGATGATTTTCCCATTATTTCACCCCTGAAATGTGGTGGTGGTCCTCCATGTCTTTTTGATGAACTTTGTTGTTCCCGGTGCTTTGCCATCCAATTTATTCCATCCAAAATAAAAGGATGTTGCCAGTATGGCAATAAAGCTGGTGGTATTAAATTTTTTTCAATGCATTGTTATTGGTTTTGTGCAAAATGCAACAAAATGATCTTATATACTGGTACTTATTTAACATTTTTCAAATTATGAATATTAAAAAAAACCAGTTGATTTAAATTGACTGCAAGCATTTGTTGACATATTTGACATACATCTTATCTATGATTTTTTTTGACAAACTGTTACTCATTCGGTCCAAAAATGTATAAACTTCATATATTCTCTTAAGAATGTGACCACTTTAAAATACAGATTACTTTTCAATCACAGTTTATTCTAGTTGTTTTGTTGAAAATTTTGTCAGAGACGTGCTGGCCTGAAGAATGGCGGAGTAGGTAAACACGTTAATCTTCCAATGGCCTGGACAGAGCTGGCCCAGCTAGCCCAATGTAGGGGCAAGATACAAGAAGGTGAGCAGGGTTAATTAGGTATCATATTTCTAAAAACACTGATTCATCATCTCATCAGCTATTTAACATCTGATCTCCAGTCTTCCTTAATCCTGTGTCTTCTACCAGGGTGGCATGGCATTTCTTCTGCAGTCAGCCGCTGAGTTTAATTTCATTAAGTGACTATGAGTGCAAGATGTTGCAGATCCAATCATCAGCCTTTTCTGACTGCCTGGCCATACCATTGCTGTGTTTTTTTCTTCATTTGGTGATGTGCATTGTTAGCAGTGCAATAAGATCAGCATAAGATTTACCTTCAGCATTACGCCTGACTCGTCAGTGTCAGTATAATGGACCGACCGGGTTCAGTGCCTGGGCACCTCACAAATGCCCCTGTGCTATACTGGTAGTAATGTTACTGCACAGTATCAGTAAAAATGCCGGCTAATCCCAATCCCAAGGGAGGAAAAAGTATCACCCACCTCAAATGTGTCACACACCTCAAATGTATCACAACCCGAAGAAATCAAACATAATATAATAGGCCACCAAAGCAATATATCTTTTCATTTTAGATTGTTTGGATGTGCTGATTATCTCCCTTGACCAGTCTCCTTTGGAGAAGTATCATATCCCAGCCCTGTTCTTCCTGGCAGAGACCATGCTCTACTGGCTTAGGACAGATGCTGTTCACCAGCCCTTCCTGCGGACAGGAGAAATCAAACTACTCAAGGTAGACTTAAGGTTGCTTTTGTTCAGCATCAATCCATATCATCATCAGCCGCAGCATCATCAGCATCAACATCAATCATCATCATCATCATCATCAGTCATCATTTGGTGCTGCATTTATGGATTTGGTACAGTAATGTCACAGTGTAAACTTATATTTTTGCATTATGTATCATTATAAGATGTAAATTCAACTTGTAGCAAAAGTAGAACCATTACCTTTTGTTTTTTGTTATTGGATAAAACAATTAAAACATTACAATTACTCAACAATCTGACACTAGAAGAATATGCCAAACTTATAAGGGGGCACCCCTGGCAGAGTAGTTAGTGTTGCAGACTTGTAACTCCTCAGCCCCACAACATGTGGGTTCGAGTCCTAGTCAGGTATGAACTTTAATGTGTGTAGATTTTCTAGCTTACCTGCGGTGCACAGGTGATTCTACCCAGACTTGTGTTCTTCTGCCACCATTTGTTACATGACCATAATTGTGCTGGTGATATGTAATAAAAACAAACAAACCATCCTTTTTTTATGAAAATCTTTTAGTTCATCTTTACCTGTCATGAATGAGAACTTGTTAGAGCCCTACTCCTTCTTTAATTAAAGCTATCTGTATGACTCCTTTTCAGATGGGCCAGCTGGTTTTTACTCGTCTGTTCTATCACCATATGGCTGGCCAGCTTGCAGGGCAGAAAGATTTCAAAAACAGACTTTTCACCTATCTGGATGGTATGTTTTACAAGAGTTTTACCATCAGCCTTCTGATTTTGTTCAAGTTAATTTGCAGAAAACTATATGCAAGATCACCACACATACTGCTTAAACTCTGCATCAAAAAGTGCAGATCCTGATCTTAAAGCTTCCAACTGGGCTGCCTGGTCCTATAGAATGAATGATTTGTAATTAACCTGATTAACTTTAGCAAGTTAGGAGTTATGCTTTAATATTACACACACAAATATTAATAAAAAAAGCTAATTTAAAGACTTCAGCCATGTGTATTGGATTTCCTTAGCAGAATATTACTTGCCATTTGGGTTGACCTTCACTCACCTTGTTAAGAAATGTAAAGCGTCAAATGCCTTGTGTGCATCAGATTATGCAAACTCTAGTCCTCTGCATTGATGGCTTCAAAAAACAATTGTACATAACCTGCTTGAAATTCCATTAAAATGCAAGGCAATTCAAGATAATTCTAACTAACCGGTTACACTGACAGTATGCTGTAATTCAGGAATCTTTCCAGTTCGGCTATAGCATTCCATCAACAGCATATGCTTGCTGTCTTCTATCATACATTAAAAGGCACATAAACATTTGACATATGATGCACTTTAAAACAATAGTAGACTCCTTGATACAAATGGTGTGTTGTGATTAAGCATCAAGATCATATTCAAAATGACCAAGTGAATGCCTCGAGTTTTATTTTATATAGATAAGAAACACACCAAATCTTAACAAGTTTTACTTATTTCATCTCCAGGCCTACAGGAATGTCAGGAGGCATACAGTCCTTACCCCAATGCCCTTCTGTCACTGCGATTCATCATCACAGTGGGCAAGATCGTCATGTCTGACACCCAGCTAGAACCCGGAGAGATCAAGGAAGGGGACAATATCCGCAAGTCTGCACTCAGTAGACCCAGTGCTGTAGGTTTAATGTCTCACATAGATTTGCTATCCTATATATTATGTTGTTTTTTGTTACTGTAACTGATTATTATTTTTATAATATTTATTATTATTATCATTGTCTTTATTTAGTTTTTGTATCTATTGTTGTCATTTATGTAATTTCTTTTGTTATTACATCTGTAATTATTATTGTCATCATTATTACTTAGTACAATTATGGCCCATTCTTTATGATCAACAGATATCCTTATTTCAGACATAAAATGGATTTTTTAAAGAAAATAATAAATCCATTTTAAGCACAAGGATACTTTTCTTAATTCATTTTTTTAAAACTTAAAAGACCATATTCAAATTATACTTAACTGTGATTAAAATAAATTGGAATTGTAGTCCCTTTTACAGTATCACTATTAATGACCTAATCACACTTCAAAAAGGCAATACCACTATTATGGAACTATTTTTTTATTATGCAATGCATCATAAGTATTGTTGTGTTTTTCTTTATTGTGAATTATAATGTTATATTTCAATAATCAGACATGTGTATTAAGAGTTTGATATCAAAATAACAGTCATTTAATGTACATTTGGAATATTTACTTATACTTCAATGCTGTGTAGTTCAAACATTGTTCATTTATTTCTAATATTTGGAAATCCAAATGATGATATTTCTTGAGTTTATTAATATTGGGTAAACACTAACTGTCCTGATGTTTCACAAACATTTGATGATGACCACTGGCTGAGTCATGGGTTAATTATGCAAAACCTACCATAAGTGTCATTCAGCATGTCATGTGCATTTACCTTGCTTTGGTCATCAGCTTGAACCTGTCTGGTTATATATCTGTCATTAGATCATAAAGAAGCATGTAGGGTCAAAGGATGCCCAAATAATGCTGATAATTAACAATTTGCATTATTTATTGTTTAAGCATTTGCCTTCTTATGACATACTTGCTATATATTAAGGTGTTGTGACTTTGTATGATATAGAAGGAATTCCTTGATTCTAGAAGACACTTCATACATATTTATATTGGAATATCCATTGTTATAAGTTGTTGGAACTCCACAGTGGTATTTAAATTGCAGTTATATTCAAAATAAAACTGGTTAAAACAATTGGAAAGCAATTCTTCTATTTTCTGCACCTGTCTTGTGTCTCAGGTTAATAATTAAAATTAACCACAGCTTGAACTTTCAAAAGTAACTTTATTATACACATTAACTTTCAATTAATTCCCTTTGAAAAAAAAGTTTCCAAATAGTTAACTGTCTAAACTCCTGACAAAGATGGTTATAAAGGTAGCTATTATCATGAATTATGTTTATTCCAGAGAAGCACAGACACAGACAAGCATACCCACCTGTCCAAGGAGTATACATCACACACGTCTCACAGTGTGGCGATCAGCAGTAGCGTCCATGACCTAAGCCCCACCCTGTGGCATGCTCTGGATGTATGGCGCTGTACCAACCATCTCAGTGGGGGTTTACCAGAGGCTCTTAAGGCCCTCAGCCACTGTGGAATGGGCCTTGTCAATGAGAGCTGGTGGGTTTGTCTTTGGAACATTTTTGGTATTTAATAGACTTAAGATGGCTATGGCTTGCAGAATAGGTGATTGTGCTGATTTGCTGGTCCAGAATCTCTTTGATCATGTGTATTATAGACTTAAGATGGCTATGGCTTGCAGAATAGTTGTTTGTGCTTATTTGCTGGTCCAGAATCTCTTTGATCATGTGTATTCTGTGACCAATGTCCTTTACAAGTTTGAGGATGGTTGGCTAATATTTCCCAAGATTTCAATTAGAAGCAAAGTTGTCTACTGACTGACATACTGACCAACCAAGTGGTGTCTGCAAAACAATTATATTCCCCCTCTTCTTGGAAGAATAATTTATTAATTGTTACATTAAATTGTTTGAAATTCCTCAGTAGTTGTAGACGTTTAGAGCTATAAAGAATGGCTGACCATATGTCAAACACTTCTACAATGTCATAATTTTTATTACAAAAATATGATTGAACAATAGTGCTTAAGGGAAGTGAGCCAACTTGACTTTAAGATCCATAAAAGCAAGAATGTTATTTCAGTTGATGATGTACAGATGTACAAGATGTGAAGTGTGTGTGTATGTTGTACAGGGTGGACAGTATGATTGCCCTGCAGATCTTGGCAGAGGCCAGCAAGTCCAGTGTGATGGCAATGAGGACCCTCCACAACATGGCACGAGGCTTCAGACCCAAGGAACCCCTGGAGTCACCTCCCTCTACTAGCCGCACTGAAACCTCTGGTGAGCTTCTTTTTGCCATGAACCTGCTATATTTGTGTATGACGATACTCAAATTATTCTACTTAGCAATAGCATCAAAAGGGGTAGATCCTAATCAGATAGCTTAGAAAGCTCAGAATAATGGCATGTTACATGACCGCTATAATATTTTATTTTAAACTAAGGTAATTGCTCTGAATCATTTATATTAGGCAACTGGGTGACCGAAGAAAGTAGAGATTGGGAGTGAAGCCATTTAACAGCTTAAACCTGGTACCTAATTTATCAAGACCCTGCTCTACTGTGAGAATAAGTGGGGCATTATAATTTCTTGACCCTTCTGTCTACATGTGTCATACAGAGTCTGCATACATAGTCTGAAGTTTTTTATTTGTTTGTCATTTAGTATATTTTCTTCTCTTGTGTGATATGTTTTAGCCCAGAAATTGAAAAGGGATTCTGGTATGTAGTGAATGTTAATTGTGACTTCTTTAACAGTAGTTAATTAAACAATTAACTTATACAGTAAATGTTATTAAAATATGATAACAAACATCATTTGTTAAAATATGATAAAGTTTGTGTTTTTTTACCTCCAATATTATAAATGTTTGTATATTAAAAATATACATATTATTGATTTAACATTAATTTCATCAGTGACATTGAGATATAAAGTATAAATAATTGAAGTTTCTAAACCTTGATTAGCAGTATTGTCAAAGTGAGATAGATAGTGAGGTGTATGTTCTTGATATTGGGAAATTAATGGAGCTTTATTTTTTTTAATTGAACTTTGAAATGAAGATTTGTTGTTAAAAGCTTGAATGACTTTTCTTAAGTGTAATAACTATAGATATTGAACATTTATTTGAATTTTTGATGTATAATATTAATATTAAATGACGATTGCAAGGAATTGATATTTAACATATGAAATATAAATAATGGTCATTTAAAGGTATTGATCTTGTATTATTTATAGTTAAGCCAACAAACATCATGGGTCATTGCTATGTTTCATTTATGCTGTTTCCTCATGTCACTAGAACATGTTTAACTGTCTCGCATCTTAATCCATTTTATTCTATCATTGACCATTCTTCTTCCAGCCTCATCACCATCTCGTATAAAAGTCATTAGATTTGGTATGAGAGTTACCATGCCTCACATAGTACACTCATGATGGATGGGGCTTCCTCACAGTTAATTAAATATTTAGAACCAAGATGAATAAAATAATTATAATTGTAAAAAATTGTATACAGTTACAAAAAAAAGCTAATATGTATCGATGAGGTGATGACCAGCTACATAATTATGATGGGGTTCATTTTTTCCATACATATCCTATTTGCAAAAATTATAAACAATTAATAACTTAAAATCATGTATGATTTATATAGTCTTGTTATGTAAAGTTCAAAACACACATATTTTGATATTTCAAATGGACATCGGTAAATATTTATATTAAATGTTGCATGAGTTTAAAATCCTTATCAAAAGCCATTTCTTTCATTTGGTACTTGGTAGCACAAAATTACCTCTTAATACACATATACCTGAATGGAACAAGAAACAGTGAGGAAGTCCCACTTTAAAGAGGGTTGTTTTAGAACACAAAATACATTATACGAATTATGCATTATTATTTGTTAAGGCATTCATACATTCAAATGGGCAGTGCATATAAATGATTCCATTCAAACATACATCTGTATAAAGATAGATAGTAATATTTTATCATGAATATGTAATATTTGTATACAGGATCAGGAATGTTTGGAATGCTGAGCATAGACATTTACATACATGTATCAGAAACTTTGAAAACAGCCCTCTTTTTGTAGACACCATTATCAAGTTCATAACAAATGTCAAAGATTTCATTTTAACACATGTCAAATATTTCCTGTTAACATCAATAATGATTTGGCCAATATTAAAATATTTCCTTTTAGAAATTATATAATTATATCATAACTACTAAGGAAATGTATATGTTTACATGTACAACACAACATTGCTCATTAGGACACTCCACTTTGTATTATGGCCTTTTCTTGGTGAGACCACTTTTATATTTAATTTTTAGTCTACTTGTTGTTCTGTCCAATAAAATGTAACAAGATATACATTCAGACATAAATGATTGGTTATATTGTTTTCATATCCAGCAGAGCTTTGAGTTACAAATGTGGATTTTAATTTTAACTTGAAAATTTATTTACTAAAAAAATGCATTAATTATAATATGTTTGTCTTTCTATAACAATATGGTGATGGGAAGCCTTTCATTGTTTGGCATCAATCAGTTTTTTTCTTTCAGTAAATTACATTCAGAAGTACATGTATTTATGATTATGATTTTTAATACAAAGTAATCTACTGATTTAAAATTGATTTAATATATGTTGTAGTAATAACAAAGTACAACTACCAGCTGTTTTATATTTAGAAGTGAACATCAGGGTAATTAATCTTAAAAATAATTAATTATATTTTTTAAGGTTCCTTTTGAGTGTTTTTGTTTTATGATCTGTATTTCTGTATAAGAAACTTTTCATATCCTTTATTTTTGGTAAACAATACCATGCTATCACAAACAACTTGTTTTTATGTAGATTATTGTATTACCAGGACAGGTAAGTTACAATACTGTAACCATTTTGTAATGTTAAACCACATATTTGTTGTTGTTTTTAATTCATGTTATTGTGATCTCATTGTCCAAAATTTAAATTCGAAACAAAATTATTGTTGCAGTCGAGTAGATTTGGTCTTCTGTTTAGTTTCTTTTTATTTCTTTTTTAAGAGAACCTCTGTATTTTACATTTGTTCATTTAATAATTGTGTCTTTTTCAATAATATTTCAATTTGCTGTCATAGAGGACCTCAGTCTATCGAGTGATGAGACAAGTCCAAAGGAGGATGACGTTCCTGCCAGTATTATTAGCTCCAAACCCACCCTTAGTGATATTTACGAGCGCAGTGAGGAGGGAGACTCTGACAAACGGGATGGCACCTCTAATGTTAGCACGGGTGCCTCAGGTGTGTAGATTGTTCATCTATTGGGCTAAGGCCACCTTTAGCAATCACTTAATACTTGTACTGGTTTAGCTTCTGTTTTTCTGACACTCACATTTTATCATACTACATTTATTAAATCCAGTTCTTAAATATTTCGTCTTAATATATCTAAAATGATTTACTTATATGCAATTTACATAAGCATGATATACAATTTATCTGGATTAACTCCATAAATATTGTTAGTGCATGACTAAACTATGATCTACTTGTTGCATACTGAAGCCTATTAGAGAAATATCTGAAATCTTCTACTGCCTTTACATGTACTGATTGCAGCCAGATGTATAATAATAATTAAGTTTTTTATACTTGAGAAAACCCCATACATATTAAAATCTATTTAAAAAGCTATGAAAGAAAGTTGAGGTAGAAATGCTGATGGGTTACTTATTCAAATGACCCCCATGTGTGAGGAGAGCCATACATGTAAACTTTTCCTGAGGCCAAAGTGGGAGATTTTCACTTGCAGAGTGTCAGATTTGTTATTTTCATATTAACAAAGAAAAAAGTTATAGATTTTCAAGTAGATTTCTGAAAATGTGTAAAACACCCCGCATTTTCAAATAATTTTGAACCTTAAAAGAGGAAGATTTCCCCCAAAAGTGGGAGAGTTCACATGTATGGAGAGTAGATAAATGTGATAAATGTTTTTTTCGTTACATTGATTATGACAAAAATTCTTTGGATTTTGTCATAATAAATGCTAAGCTTTGAGTAGAACCAGTATACCAGTCAATCAACACAATTTCTTTAATTGTAAGATGTTGGCTACCAACTCAATGCAAAGGTGACAAGAGGTATAAGTAGTAACTCAGCAGTATTTAGTTAAGATTTTTAAATGTAGGTGAGAGATTATTAGTTGTAATTATTGGTGCTCAAACAAGACAATAAAGTAGAGTACTTAATTAGGGCTGGTCTTGATTGGCACAAACTGTAAGTAAATTACAGGTTCCTTTTAAAAAGCTTGTAATAAAAACTATTAAGGCTTTTTTTTATGAGACTACAATAATAATTCACCTAAAATTCTCTTTATACCCTTTAAATCAGCCAAAAAGTATTTCAGCATGTATTCTTAAAGAATTTTTATGTATTTTTGTCAGAATATTTAAAAAACAAAACTAAACTTGTTATATAATTTTATTTAGTAAATGTCAAATGCTCTAAAGATTAAAACCTAGTCTAAATAACATAGCTAATGAAGGTTAAATAATATGTTTACCTTAAAGCTATAGAAAATTACTATCAACATTCTATATGTAACTATTGTTTGTTGACTAAATTTAAGGTTCCACAAAGATGGAAGCAAGTGGTGATGATGCTAGTAGTGGGTCAGCCAAGGAGACTCCAGCCAGTGATGGTCACAATGGACAGGAGGACAGTCATGATACTGGCAGGCAAAGGTAGTTCCTTTTCTTCTTTAAACTTACCCTAACACGAAAATTGTCTTTATAGCAACATCTGACACTAATTGTCTAATAAAATCCAGGTAAATATTAGTAAAACCATCTACACACTTCAGGTAAGCTAGAACACTTTCTAACCTGAAAGTTGTTGTCTGACTCTCACTTACCCCAGAGATATTAAGTGGTTATAAATCACCATCTCTATAATACATGGGGAGTGCTTGTAAACTATTATTAAAAACACGATAGAAAGATAAGCAACACTTCTGTCAGTCATTTATAGTTACTGATACGTCTTTTCTCCTCCTCAGAGAAGAGCCAAGCATTCAGCCATTTTCTGGAGCCAGTATGAAGCGAGAGGTGTCATTTGAGGCAGAACTTCTGAGGGAAAAGTCTGCCCCACAGACCAGATCAGCAACCAAGTCCACTGTGTATGTATATATGGTTATTTCATTATCCATACACATATGTTTTATATTACAATCCGTATGTTGTTTACTGAAACCTCCGATGCATATATTTATTCAACACTGTTTCTGCTGCTTAGAATAAGTGTGATGATTTAACAAGTTAAAATAATATTTATGTTGCAATCACTTGTCAAACTTTGTATACTGAACAAACTGGTGCAGAAAAATACAGACAAGTATAACAAATCATTAAACTGATTAAAGCGACTGGTTATGATTTTTATTGTTAAATTTATATTTCAAATAGTTGTAACATGTTTCATGTTTATCAGATGCTGTGACAATAAATATCTATATCTTCATCTCGGTACTTTCCATTTCTGCCTTAGTTTATGCATTGTTGATGGCAATATCTATTTAATTGAATATTCCATCTGTTCTCTTCCACAGGCCTCGGGCCCCAACAGGGGGTTCACGTGTCACAAATGCCACCAATGGCAGCTATTACCCTCCAGGTACAGGATACCAAGCTGAGGTGGGCACCACACTGCCCAGTGGGAGGGCATCTGAGGCTAGCACTGTCCAGACTTTCACCAATAATGTGGTCAGTTAATGAAAGAAAAGTATTTGTCTAATATTTATTGTATTTTGTGAGGTAAAATCACACCACCTTACATCATTTGGCAATTTTAAGCTTTAATTTGTAAAGGATGATCTGGCATTCCCTGAATATTCTGCCAGTTTGGGTATCATACTCAGTTCAGTGAGACACTGAGGTACATTAAGACTGCAACCCAAACAGCTTAGTACACCCATTGGTAAAAAATATCATGCAGTCAAATCTTCATTATGCCAAGCTTGACCTTACAAAATGATTGGGTAGTTCTAATAAAGCCGAAAGTCCTGGTTGAATTTGTTCTTTATTCACTGTAAGAATGTTCAAAAATCCTCCAGGTTAGTTTAAGGATTACACAAAGTGACCATGGGGTTTTCACAGCTTCTAAAGTGACATGTGTCTCTCATTGGTAGCATCGATTGTGTGGTCCAATTTGTTGACCAACATCTCACTAATGTCTGCGATCAAGTGCTTGTTTGTTTGTAGCAATCATTTGATAGTGTAATGTTAGGTGTCAAAGCTGGTTTGCTTGCTAAAAAACTGTAGCCACACACCGAAAAATATGTGCGAGAATTAATCTGTAAATTACTTGACCAGATGATAATGTACTGATTTTATCATGCATTCTGTCCACTGTAAATAAATTTTATTATATTATAATACTACTACTTTAAACCTTTCATTGTGTATTATGTTTAAATTTATAGAGTGATGTAATACAATGTGTAAATATGATTTAAAATGGATGCTTATTGAATATTTTTCCCAGTTATATGTGTACAGCAATGTGCATTATGTTTGTTTGTCTATGGATAGATACTTAAATAGATAGAACAAGTTTAAAAAAGCTGTGCGTATTTATTTTTTACCCAAGTTGTATGCGCATGGCATAATATATTAACAATCAAGTTTGAAACTGTGTTTATTTACAATTGACTGTTTACTCCAGTAGTATGTATACAAACAGTATTAGTACTGGTCTTGCTGATTTACTGCAATAATATCTCATATTTGGCAGGGTAAAATCTGATATGCCATGTTACATATAAATCACTTAATGTATACTTTGTGTGTTCTGATGTGACTTTAAACTACCAGGATTCAACTGTAATGATAATAAAAATCTTGGGGAGTTACCTTACAACAATCATTGTAATGACTTGATAAGCTGCTTAATAGTTTGCAAACTGATAATTTACAAACTGATAATTTAAAGTTTCTAATGAACATGCTTAAGGAGTAATATTTCAAGCTAGCATTTCCTTTATTATTGTGTTGCTTTGTATACTTGGCCAGCTTATTTATTTTGCCAGTTTATTTGTTATTCTTTAAATTGTCACAATAAAGTGGCAAGGTCCCTTTAACTTTTTTATCTTGTCTTTTAACAGGTCATGAGATATAAGTGAAAGTTTTTATAATTATCTTTTTAAATTTAGTTTTATAGAATTTGATTGTAATGAAAACATTTCATACTGAATTATTAAACAACCAGTGTTACCATTAGAAAAAAAATGATAGTTTTAGCTTGCCCACATATTTCATACTCATAATGCATGTCATTCATTCCTTATCCATCCAGAACCCAGACATGCCAGGTATAAATGGGTGGCACTGGGAGGTGGCCATCACATACACAGACATCATGGCCGACATCTGTCTCCATGGCGCCAATGCAGACATCCAAAAGTTGGCACTTATGGGCACCAATCAGGATGTTGCAGACCCATTCAAGCGTGGCATTTTGTCTCGGCCTCTCTCCAGTGCAGGACTCCTGGACCTGGCTTTCTTTCATGCTCTTAATGAACAGCAAGATGGTGGTATGGATACTTGTCAACTAGTGTCAATTGGGAGTTATTAACTAAATATTTTTTTATTTTTTTTTAAGTAAATATAATAAATGTTATTTCTAAATTTTAACTTATTGCTGCAGTCTCTTTCTATTTATAAACTAACATTGTACGAACACAAAAATTATTTACAAATGTCACACTGCAACAGCACCCAGCTCTGCTGCTATTGATGAAAAACGATCAGGATTATATGAGGTTGGAATCACTAATGCACTGCAGGACAGCTGGGTTACACCAACGTCTCTTTTACCAGGCATAGACTTAATGTATTGTAATTACTGTTTGATTTAAAATTCCATTAACAAAGTCAAAGACCTTCGTTTTTATTATCCTAAAGGCCCAAATGACTGGAGCTGGCGCATAAGGTTTGGTGCCATCCAATCTATGGTAAAGATCTGTCGATGTCTGGCCAATGATACTAACCGGGAGGGTCTGCGCACAGCTGCATGGAATGTTCTGTTGCGCGCCCACTCTATTGAGAAGGACGAAAGGGTGCTGGAAGCTTTGAAAGTGGGACAGGTGAGTATAGAGCACAAGTTCTAAGGTCAAGGTTAAAACAAATTTCAATTTTTCTGATTGGCTGGTTGCTATTTTTATTGTCATTGTTTGATTTTTTTACTTTTTTTTATGAAAAGTCCTCATAGATAACAACTTGTGTATTGCTATAAGATGTTTAAATATTCTGTTTTTTCAGAAGACATTTTCTGATAGTTTTGTTCAACAAGTTGTTACATGAGCATTTATGTATAACATTCACTATATTGATTTATACTTATACATATTTATAAATAATAATTATATATACTTTGACAGCTAGGTCTTCTATGCATAGTTTGATTTTTACTTTTATCACATATATGATCACATTGGTTGTTTTTGTTGAACAGCAATATTCACAATACACCTATAAAAGTTAAAACAGAATGAGAGGTTTTAATTTCACTTTTTATCACACAACCATGTACCATTTACATCAGGGTTTGAGGCTGGACACTTAACTTATCATATTCTTAAAAATAGGCTGACTGTGGTCTGAGGTGGATTTTTTTTCCGCTTGCATGAAACAGGAAGCTATAAAAAACATGCAGCAGTCCATGTGACCTTCTGTCTGCATCTGTCCAAGCCCTCCTGCAAAGACACTATCCATAATACTTACATGTACCTGGCATTTGTAATAAGTTGTGATCATTTGATTTTATATATATATATATATATATATATAAAATAAAATTGAAGCAAATGTCAGGTATATTTTAAAGTTCTTTGTGTGCTTTTGTCTAAATGGGAAGGTGTTTATATTATGGATTGTTCCATAAAATGTACTTGTTTGGGTGTTTAATCAACATTGGAGGATTTTATTTGTTGGTGATATTTATGTTTTATTTTATTTTTAATATGTTTTTTTAATATATAATATAATATATGTATACACTGCTTAACAAAATTATGTATTTTCTGAAAACTGTATATATGACAAAATTATTGAAAGTTATTATCAAAGTTATTATAGTTGTAGCTCCTGAAACAAACAATATTAAATAGAAAATTAATTTCATTTGTATAATATATACCTGCTGCACAAGTTGCACATTGATTTATTAAAATAAGATTAGATGTTTGAAAGTCAAAACATATGTAGCTTTTTAGTATTAAAATGATGATTTATTCAGGAAATAACGACATTGTCATAATATTCCACTTAAAATGGTTACAGTAGTGTGTTGAATTTTCCTTGACAGGGTATTTTTCCACAAGTGAGTTGTGCACAAATGCATGCCTAAATACAAAATTATTAATAGCAGCTTTAATTATCTTTATCCCAACTATAAATATTTTGTGAGCCTGTGAATTTTCCATGTATATATTTTTAAATCACCTTTGTTCTATGATTATAATACTTCTGCCTTTTAACAGCAACTGCAATTATTTAGCAATTAACAGTTGGAATCATTACAGGCTCATAAAAGATGATGTATCAATCTTTTTTTGTGACTGATTGTCTGTCTGACTGTTTGTTTGTATGTCTGTATGTAGGTTTGTTACTGTAACATATTTAGTATTTACATTGGATCTACTAAGACCATTAGAATTAGAATTGTAACCCCTAGTATTGATTTTATACATATCTTAAGTTCCACAATTTTAGTTGGAGGATTTCAAATCTGTTAAGTTATAAATGACTTAATTGAAGATAAGTCAGTTTTAGGCAAAATTATGCACTTATTGCAATTAATGAGGACATCTATGTCTGAAGGAAAACTATTTTTTTACCACCCTCATCTTTTTCTGAAGGGGAAACTCAATCTTTACCCCCTAGGTCCTTTGTCTGAAAAATCAGGGAAGTTTTTTGACAGGGAGAAAAAGTGTTGAGCATTTGTCCATGTTGGAGAAACAATGGGAGGGTTTTTGTTTGGGGTAGGACAAAATACAAATAAGTTTTCATCAGGCCCTCGATAAAAAGCATGAGGGTGTGTCTCTGGGAGGTGGGGTTCTGGAAAAATAGTCCCTGTGTTTCTGAAGGGAAAACTGCTTTTTAACCCCATACTTGCTATCTACTTGTATAAGTACATGTAACTGGAAATATTGCATAAGACTAAGAAGCAAAAAACAACTGTCGAAATGTCAGATCATGCGAGTCACCGTTGTTTTGATGTTATTTAGTGTGAATTGAAAGAATGTCAGATCATGTAAGGGAGGAGCAGTAGCGGTAAATTTAAATGTTTTCCATTGAAAAGCTGTTGATGGTGGGATAAAAAGAATACCAGGTTAGTGTTGATATAAATAAATGTTATCATGCTCGGCCCGAAAATCAATTTTCTTAGCCTCGCGTGATAACATTTAGCTATATCAACACTAACCTGGTATTCTCTTTATATAGTTCAAAGTTAAATTCTTATGCTACCTGCCCTGGAAATACACAGTGTGTTTGTTAGTTTAAGATTCTTCTGTCGTTGTTGTTCATTGTTGTGTTTTTATATTTTCGTGTGTGTGTGTTTACATGTTTATCCTTTCATATTCAAACAAATATTAATGAGCCAAAGATATGCTTCTAACCCAAGCTGCTTGTGCTTTTCATGCCAACATTAACTTGCCTTTACTTGATTTTTTTTTCTGTAAATAGATTGATGTTATTAACATGTTTAAAACCTGAAGCAAAATAGTATATATGCAGAAAATAATTGTTCTTTGAATGCACATTTTGCTTTTGTTTCTATACTATACTAAAAGTGCTATTAATCTGATTTAAGCTGGAAAAAGTTAGTTTCTGTAATTATAGATATTTGAAAGTTAATTAATGTTTTTATTGTTAGTTTCTTCTGAATGTTTATTTATAAATGTTAAATAAGTTTGTATTTAATTATGTTTTTGTGATGTTTTAGTCGATTGTGTATGTTGTAGTGGTTTTAAATAGATAGTATAGTTGTAGTATTTTTCAGATAGTAAGTATTACATGTAAACCAATAATACACTTCTTTAAAAGGAAAATTATGTTTTAATAATATGTTTTAAATGTGCAGACCATCTCTTTTGACAGATAGGAAAACAATTATATTCAATTAAAAATATTGAAATTTTGCTAAGTTACACAAAAAGAGAAAGAAACAAAATGTAAGTTATCTTCTATTGTTGTGAACTGAAGTCCAATCTCAGCAAAAGCAGTTCAAGTAACACAGCACTGCAGTTGGCTTGTAGTATGTCTGTGTTTCTACCCAGACATAGATTGCCCTCAATCAATTATAGCTGGATTAATTCACTGAGTAGCTGGTGTTGAAACAAAATATCTGACAAAACTTTTACAGAGGAAAAAATAGTGTAACATAAAAAAATATTATGTATTAATTACTGGTGTTCCTTAAAAATATTTTACATAATTTTCTTGCACCATATAATATCTAACATCTAAACATAAAATCTAACATCTAAACATAAAATCTTTACATATTTTTTAATGGTGCAAAATAAAATTGTTTGTGATATACTGTCATGAAAAATGCTTTATAATATTAATAAGCTGTGCGACATAAAACCCCAACTACAAACCACTCTGACATTATTTCTATAGGTGCACACCGACTTGGAGGGGTTCCTGAACAAGCGCCTGGTGCTGAGCCCGTACACTCTGGGATCCAAGGTGGCAGGCGGTCTGTCCCAGATCTACCTCCCCCCTTTACCACCCCCTGTTGACCCATACATTCCCCCCAGAAGGAGGGAGACCACTCCATCACCCAACAAAGTCCTTTCAGCTTCGGAAGGATCCATGCCACAGCCCAAACACAAACAAGACTACAAGGCGAGGACAAGTCTGAAGTAAGAACCACTCTAATGGACCATATGAACTTATCTGCTTGTATGTCCAGCATGTCATTTGGAAATGATTTTGTTTGCTTATAAACTGAAATGTCATCATAGCAGATAATGTTAAGATGACATATTGGTATAGACAGGGCAGCATATAGTGCATATAGTGTAGCTGCTGATCAGACAGCTCCTAGTGGGCTTATAGGGATGAAACCAATTTATGCCAAAGCCAGGTCTATTAATGCTTTTCAGGTTAAAAATTAAGTTCATGCTGAACTTGCTTCTCATGTGTTCTGTCTTAATCATGCTATATTAGTTACTCTATTCAGCTGTCTTTAATGGATGGTTACAGATATGTCCAAAAATCGATCAAAAGCACTACCATATAGCAGGTCAGCTGGAAGACCTCCTGTGAAAGATTTTAATCTGAATGATGTTATGAACCCAAAAGGCAAGGGGGAATGACTTTGGTGACTATAACTGCTAGACCATCAGCCCCAACATTATCTGTTAATATATATTTCCAGGGAGGAGATCCAACTGGCATCTGCCCTCTATGAACCTCCAGTCACCTACAATACACGGACAAGCTTTGATCTAAGAAGGATTGTTGAGGATCAGGTGAAATATACATACTTCAGTAACGTGTTACATTTGTTAATAGCTAATATTGTTCTGACTTCTTTTCTAGCAACATCTTGCATAGGTTACAACATGCATTGATAGTCTTAGCTGCAGATAGTGCAGGTCTTGATAAATACCATGATGAAAAAACAGCAGATTATGTCATTGTGTCGGATGGATATTGAGTGTAAATCAAGTAAGAAAAATAATTAATGTATAAAATGCTGGCTTACTTGTAAGACATTAATTACACATGTAAATCATTAGTTACAATGTAGATAGAAATTATGTTCCTTATAAAATGTACAACGCCTGCACATCTTGAACACTTAGCTTCAACAATGATAGAAGGCATTTATGTATGTATACAACAATTGTAAGGCAATACATTTAACCCTAGCCAATATCCCTGAACTACCGGATATATACAACCACACCAGTGATATGTGTATATGCTTCCCTATAAGCTCCTGTTAAAAAAATGAAATGAAACCACATTTTTATCACTAAAACTATTTGAGTTGAATGCATGCCATCCTTTAAAAGAATGGTTTGTCATTAGGTTGGGAGAATTGAAAACCTTGCAGTAGTTTTCATAAATAATTGGGCCATTCAAAGGTCATTAACCTAGTATTCCTCAAAACAATGTTTGTTAATGATAGTTGAAGCATTGGTTTGATAGTGACACAATATTTGTATAGATATGAAGCATAAATTGTGTCATGTACATGGTGTTAACTAATCTTTATCTTTAATATATACAAAACTATGACAAAGTCCTTTATGAACAAAAAAATATATTAAAATGTGAACCAGCGCTAAACAATAATATCTATTTCAAGTTTAATGTGAAAGTAACAAAAACACATAAATGAGATTATACACAAATCAAGGAAAATCAAACAGTTACTGCCAGATAAGTCAAATGTTCCAAGGATTAAAGGTTCCAAGAAATGTCTAAATTGTAATTTTACTGTACTCTAATCATATTTAGAATTTGTTTCCTTGTAAATAAACTGTTACCTAAGTGATTGTTTTTTTTTTCATTTTAAGTGGAGGAAAGACCTCCAAAAACAGATGGAAGAAGAAGAAAAGGATAGACAGAAGGCTTTAAAGGAACAGCAGATGGAAGAAGAAGAATTTCAAAGAAAAATGACAGAAGCTAGAGCGGCTAAATTTAAGAAGTCTAAAAAAACTGTGTAAATCTCTGTAATGATGTAATTTTTGCAAATATAAAATGGTTATTCTTTTCATACAGTGTAAGTTGATAAGTTGCTTAAATGTTACAACAAATTTAGACTGCTAAATTATAATAGAGCAATGATTTGCTGTTTTTGTAAAAGAATATTTGAATAGTAAAAAACCCTATGTTGAAGTCTAAAGTTTTCTAATGGAAAGAGAAAACTATAGGTAGGTTTTGTCACTAGAAGCTATTTTTAATATGTATGTATCATTTATATTATTTATTATTTTGTTGATAAGAATTGTTGCAGTAGTTTGCATATATAATGTAAATTTTCACATCCTATTTTTTGCTTTAAAGTTTTGAGCTTGACTAGAGCAAATTAGTTAACTTGTCATCTTAATATCTCATTGAGGCACCTGTTTTAATATTTTAAACAATTTATTTCTTTGTTTTAGGAAATGCAAGATTTGAATTTCTTAGTTTGAGAAAGGAAAGAAACTAGAATTTTATTTCTTTGTTTTAGTGAATACTAGATTTTATTTGTTATAACTAGTACTAATTTTTCTTGAAAAACATGGTTACATTTTTCTAAAGCTTCTGTATCTACTTGGTGAAATGAGATATCTTCTAGAAATATAAGTTCATGCATGCAGTGTTCTTATTTGGGCACATTGACACATATCTTTGTTTTCTCATTTGATTCTTAAGACATAAATTTAAGAGATAAAGAACTTTCAATTTTGTTAAAGAATTAAAAAAAACCTGTGTCGCTATACACAAAATGTCTGCATTTAGCTTCTTTATATCATTACAAAAATGATTGTTTTGTATTGAATATGTATATAGATGTTCTTGCTGTGATACCGTTCATTATTTGTATTAATATTTTTTTAAATATCTTTATGTTGTGTGTGTTTTTCGAGAAATCATTTAATCCTCAATATTGTTACGACCGGTGTCGCTATATAAGTTTATTTATAAAATGGCATGTTTACTAAAGACGAAATGGTGTAAAAGAGAGAACAAGCCAGCAACAAACTAGTACAATAATGTTTTATTTTAACAAACAATTTAATCTATGGCGTAAAAAAACAATAATAAATAAATCGGACAAAATTTCAGAAAGCAAGATACATGTTACCTTACAGTTTGTCCGTTTAGGAGGTGTCCCTTTAACAGTCCAATTCATAATCCAACGTCGAATAATCCTGAAGAGTTTCGATAGAATGTCCTCGTAGATAAGCACAGTTAAAATAATCCAAAGGTAGAACAATACACGAATGTAATGAATATAATTCCAAAACCGACACTTCAATATTTATATCATTGTAGAATATAGCTAGTCCACGTAAATTCCAGCACAGAAATATTTAATAAAGAAGCTGCTAGTATTTCCAAACTATATGTCCAAACTGAAGCAAACTTCCTTTTAAATCGGCTTACACGCCCTTATATAGACCCAAAGAATTTCTAGAACATTCACGAAACCCAGAACATTCTAGAAACCCAGTTAAAAATAAACAAATTAACTTTCTAGCATGATCCATTTCTTTCTAGCAGTTACATGTACGCGAATGCTACGTCATAAACCAAACAACTGTAAACAACCCTTAACCTGACTAGCGTAACCTTAAAGGCTGGTGTACTACTGAACATAACAATGTGTTGCAATCCTACATTTTATTATGAGCACATTCTAATATAAATTTTGTCAATATTTCCAGAAAAATCTATGTTATATGGTACAAAACAATTTAAAACTAGAAGGATATTCAACAGAACATGCACATTAGCTATTACCCATCATTGAGCTTGACATTAATCCAAAAGTACTGATAAAAGCAGGTTAAAATAAAGGCACGAGTTCTTAAAATCATTGCATAGGTTATGTAGATATTTTAATGCGAACAATAATCAACTCACAATGTATACATGTAATAGGATTACATAAACAATAACAATCATTTACCAAGATACAGTGGTGCAGTCCGCAGAGCATTGGACTGCCATCCAAGATGACTTTTGTTCAAATACATGTAGTACAACCAAGCAAGCATTTGTATTTATCACAATTAACACTTTTTTATTTTTAACACTCAAAATTTCCGAATATAATTGATGTATATGTTTATTTTTTATTCAGATTTGAAACCACAGATCATTTCAAGCTGTTTTTGTTGAGGTACAAGAACATGCATTTTTTATATGTGGAAGATTGTGGCATCAGTTTATTATTGATTACATAACAGGAAGAGGAAAAATAAGTCAGGATTATATATAAATATAGTGAATATGCAGGATTTGACCTATTAGATCTATTTAAACCAAACATTTATTAAACGAGTCCAGAAAAAAATGATAGTAAATGAGCCTCTGAACAAGTCAGGTAAGTGTTGTTATAAATTAAATGAGTGTCAGAGTATTTTTATCACCTGATTTTGAACGCGCATATTCGTCCTCTTTTATCTTGAACACTAATGCTGGTTTAAAGCGCAAGTGGTTGTGACGTCATTTCACAATATAACGCATCTTGATATTTTAACAATCTGAACTCCTCGGATAATTCTGTCCACGGGACAATAATCCCTCGGATGTATCTGGTGCAATGATACTAACAGAAATCACGATCGTTTTGCTCGCCGGAAGTCGGAAGAAGAATATGCCTAAAATGTAGTTCGCACAAAATATGAACGATGGCATCGTTTGACAGCTGCATGTCTGCTGCGCTGGGTAAATTAAACTTGGATGATTTAAAATTAAAGCCGCCACAAATTGAAGTTTTACAGGCTTCAAACAGTAGTGAGCTCTCATCCGAGCTGCCATCTTTGTTTTGACGTCTGCCACAAAAGCAGTCTCATTTAGGGAAATGGCCGAGGTGATCAGACTACCTACATACATCCGAGAGATGATTCGCGAATTATCCGAAGTGTTACGATTGGATATTTTAAAAAGTGCATTGTTTAGCTATGAAAAATAGTTCCATTATATTTTGTAATACTTTTAGCAGAAACAAAAATGTACCATTTTTAACATTTATTCTTCATTTATAAATATGGAAAATATCATCAATAGCATGTAAAAATAACTCGTTCTGTAACAAATAAACAGTAAACACGGCAGAACGAGTGACCCAGAAAAGTTTATTAAGTGTGTGAAGGTCACTATTAAAATCCTAGTTTTCGTCGCTGGCTGTATCAATTGCGCTTTTTGTGTGTTGGGTTTGACTATTCTGCAGTGGACTTAACACTTGCTTTTTATGTTGGATGCCGAATATTGATGTGGAAAGTTCCACCATGTATATTCTCTGGAAACATGTTGTTGAAACCACTGTGGGCCGTTAGATGTTATTTCTTTGTCATGGAATTCAGCGGGCTTTAAGTATTAAAGTCGTGATTTGCTTCAGTAGCATGCTGGTGAGGGCTGTTAGGTGTTGTGAGGATGATAGATATATTTTGTCTTGAGCATCACTGATGTGAGAATAGTTGTTGATGAATTAAATATTATGTGTCCAGTTTTCTGCATAATTTGATTCGCGAAAATGTTTTCGGTGTGTGTTTGTTTTACCAAATGTATCCTGGTGATGTGGTCCGCCAGACGTTTTTCGGCTGAGAGCCCAGCAACTTGATCCATTACATCATGATGGTGACAAGTTTGTTTACTCCAATAGCTTGTTTTAACCCTATTCTCCCAGGCTTTGATCCTTTGAAAATTACCTGTCATCAAATATTTACAAACACAGCGTATTTACAAACACAACGTATGAAAATCAAATGCTCACGTGATGGTGCTCGCAATCAATCAAATTGCACAAAAACTGTTGTATGCTAGTGTAATATATAGAGAAGTGTTAGGTTAGTGTTTAATAAAAAAACTTATCACACTAAAAACTGAGAAAATCTCGAAGCTTGTCGAGCGATTTGGTTTTGTCGTGCCGTGTGTGATAACATTTTGTCTTCAGCAATAACCTAGTAGTCTATTAATCATACCATCTGTTTTATCAACAAAACTGTTGTTTTATGTTTCAGATCTATGTATTTCGTTTAAAAAAAAAATAGAATTCACGTTCGAGTGTTGGGGTTTTGTTTTCATACTCGTTTAACAATATTAGGAAATATGACAAAGTCCTACAGGACAAAGGTATTTATTTGCAAGCCAAATGTAAAAGTGAGAACACATTTGTGACTCGTCATTAAACAAACAGCAAAATTTCTAATCCTTCATGAAATATGACAAGGTAGGTCTACAGTTGTTAATGCGACATAAAAAAGGGCTGTCCGGTGTAGAATAACCAGAAGGGCGTAGACGCTTCTGCCAAAGTAGTTCTACCTCATCATTAGTAAGGGCCTCGCGTTTGTTTGGCATATTCCCCTTCCCAACTTTTAAGTTGCTTTTGCTTCTTGGTCAGTGTTTCCCTGAGTTTTGCAAAAAGTGCCCCAGATACAATACTTTCCCCGTAATTATGTCGGCGAAGTTTAGGATCAAAACTAGCCAACTTGGCAACTAGGTTCACAGTCATAACCATCTTGCTTTGTAACGATTAGAATAAAGCGACTCAGAAGTGTTGACAGCTTAGTAGGTGGAATTGTATGAATTTCTCGTGGCTCATTTATTTCGGAGAAAAATGCCTTTAACAGTTTAAAATCTTTGAAAGTCTTGCTCAGTGTATTTTTTATTTGTTTGCATATGATTAAATTCGTCGACTTATGTTCACTTACTTAATTGAATCTTGAGTGAGAGGGCTGGACGCTTGATTCACATTTGTAGAGTTTTTGTATTACCTGTTGTCTTTCGGGTGGAAATTCAAAGTGAAAGTCAGTGTCACATAAATTTACCTTATACAAATTTTCATTTTCTCTTGAAACAGCTTTTCTAATAACAACAGAACCTTTGCCATCAATGCTAACAAAATCATTGAGTGAAAATAAGCCAGTGTCCATTGTAATTGTTTTTGACAGCGCGTATGAATATATCAAATGGTAATTCGGCTACGATAACTAACTAGTGTGGTACCAAACAAATAACGCATGAGTATTACCTCACGCTCGCGCGGTAGGTTATGTGGTGAAACAAAATATACAATGGGTGTTTAAATGGAAGCAGGGTGGATCATGTGATAAAAGTATGTCCCTTGTTAAAGTAAATTAAAATTGATGTAACGGTGACATAAACATCTGCCCTATTGATCACAATGTCAATCCCAATATTTCTCTTTACATAAGTTATATAACGAGCGAAATGGGTTATCCCGTAATTAACTATTAAATATAAAATTTGTTAAGTAACAGTGGCATTGACCATATCAACGCCAAAAGCAAACCTACTCTTTGTATACCTATAAAGTAACTACCTACCAAATCTGATCATCATACCGGAATCATAAAAGTAATTATTTGAAGAAAACGAAACAACCTTAAATAATAGTAACCTTAACATTGATGGCCACACTATTCCGATATTATATGAGCTAGGGCACGGGAAACAATAGTAGAAACAATAGTACGGTGATGGACTTGGCAATTGCGATTGCGTTGGGATATTGTACTGTGTAAAAAGTTATTTTACTTATATAGTAACAGTGTCCATACTGACATGAAATCCAATGCCATTCGTCATCTTTCCACAAGCTATCTACTAAATATTATCATTAATTTAAATTTAAACAGTCACGTAATTTGAAGAAAACGAACGAGTGACAGTAACTTTACAGACAAAAATCCTCAAACAACACGACAATATTCAAATGGCGTCTTGTTGATATCAACTCCGTGAAGTCGTGACCAGATTGCACTGAAAACATCAGTTGTGAAGAAAAAAAGTCAAAGTCTTCCCATCCACCGACTTTCGCCAATCTATCAATTTGATATTTTCTTCTAAAGTTAATATACAGGGGAAAATATATTATTACATGTAAGGTCACTGGAAAGTGACAAATTTGTTAGTTGCAATAACTCTGAAAAGTTTAGTTTATATATGAGCTGTAGATTATAAAAAAAATAAATCAGTGGGTTACCATTGAAATAATCATTTTATTGCCTCATGTGTATGGTTGATGTAAACAAGCAATGTTGCCATTTTCAGACATTAACTTTGTTATATCATATCAACTACAGTACTGAAAATCACGAAATTGACAATTTTCCCGTTTCCACTCCGTTTCGTTTCCATTTCACATGGAAGCGTTTGCCGCTCCGTTTCCATTCCGCTTCCGTTGCGTTTCCGTTTCGTTTTATTCGCTTCCAGCGCTGCATTTCAAACGCTTCCAGCGTTTCTATCGTTTCTTCCGTTTCTACCGTTTCAAGCGTTCCATGTCGCTCCGTTCCGATTTTGATTAAAAATTTCGTTTGATAAATTTCTAAAGGTAAAGTACTTCCGGTGTGTTTGCAAAATGACGAAAGAAGTAATAGGGAGAGGCAAAAGTCTTCCATCACATATAAAGGAATCGGCATAAACTATATTTTTGTGAAAAAAGGTAAACAAGCCTATATGGCAGTTTCTAACATTCAGCACAAATAAAGCTTTCATTTAAAACCAAACAAGGCTATCCCTGAAGTGATAATTACAAAAATATCTCATAATAAATAAAAATAAAATAATTAAACTTAAAGAAATATAGAAAAACTATCAGAAAATACTTACTTTAGATGCAGAGTTCTTTAAACTTGGTGGTTAAGGACCAGACAGCCTGACAGACGGATCAGAGAATGATAATAATTCTTCATGCATATCTGCAAATAGTGTCTAACATTTGTCGTAAGTTTCATTAAAATCCTTTAAGTGGTGTAGAAGAAGTTAACCTAAAAACGAAGGTGGACAGTTATCCCATGCAGAAATTTAAGTCGCAGCACAACGCTATGAATGCGGGATAGTTCAAATCAAAACAAATCTGCGCGATCGTCTGCGCAGACGCTCCAAATTCGTCACTATACACTGGCCTTAATACTTTCACTAATAATGGTAACGATTAAGTTATATTTATTAAAGAAAACCAAAACAATGAAAAATTTTGCTTATGATTGCTCTAACTTAAGGACTGGTAGTTTGATTTTTATGTTAAATTTTTATTGAAAAACATTTTTACTTTTCTGTGCACTTCTGTCGGGTTTTATTTATTCCTCAGCGTTGTTATCACAGCCTCATGTATAAAGAACTGTTTTCTTCAATATATGGAAATTTACGTATAATAAAAAAGTTAATGCATTCATAAACCCAAAATATTTACCGTTGCAGTTATTCCAGGTAAAAAAAAAATCAACAAAGCATCAACATATTAGCTGAGTGTTTGGCTTTTATTCTTGTCCTGATTTACCCCAAAACGAATCTTTTATTTAAAAAGTCAGTTAGGATGGTGTTTGATGGATACGCAAAGAGCATATGACATGTATTTTATTTATTACGATTTAAAGGTAAAAATGTATAACAAATAGCTAAACATAATAATCTTTTATACAAAATGGACGGCCTACGGAGAGTATCATTTTGTTTCGTAAGAATGAAAAATAGACAAATGGCATCTTGAATAATTTGTATTTGTTAGGGTAAATACTTAATCAATATAGATAAGATATTTGGTGCAGGATTTTGGTCCTCCTCTTCATCATGGACACGGACATTATCATCAACGCAGCAGAACGGGAAACCACAGGGCCGAAAATAAAAAGTGGGATTCGACTTCCATCAAACAGAGGGTTCATGGACGACTTGACCATCGGTACTGAAAGCTACATCTAAGCACGATTGATGCTCTAGGCCCTAGAGGACACAGTCTCCTGGGCAAGGATAAAGTTCCAACCCAAAAAAATTAAGATGCTTGGTCATCAGAAAAGGTACGCTATCAGGCACCATTGCCCTCAAAGAAGTCATCCCATCCATAATTAACAATCCCATTAACTGCCTTGGAAAGTGGTTTGACGATAGCCTCAAAGACTATAAAAACATTTAGATCCTTCAACAGCAAGTCTACGAGTGGCCGAAAGCCTTTTACAGGACATGTCTTCCTGGATAATATAAGGCATGAATGTATCAACACTGCCTTCTTCCAAGACTCATCTGGCCATTGCCCATGTATGAAATTTCAACAAACTCATAAGAGGAACTTGTATCTCCCACGTTGGCTATGACTGCCCCAAGTTTCCCACACTGTTGCAACTACTATTTTTTCTCTGCTAGAAGATTTTAAATTGCAAAGACTAGTTGTGACTTTGAGAGACTCCAGTGATTAACTAGTGCGGAAGGCTGGGATTGTATTTGGAACAGACAGGAAATGGTCAGCCAGCCAAAAGTGGACCTGGCGGAATCATTTAGGCAAAAGGACATTATTGGGACTACCTGCAGTGGTAGACAGGTGCTAGGAATGACATTACGCACTCAGTGGGGTCCAGCAGGAGGGCAACAGCAAAGATCTATGATCCAGCAAAAGATCAAGAACGCTGAAGCTGTACTGTTAGGAACCCAGGGGCCATGGACACGATGGGTTTTCACATAGAATAAGTGAATTTGGTCAGACACATGTAACTGTGAACCACTCAGCTTACAGTTTTGCTGCGGTCAGTGTATAACCCTTTGCCGGGAGGAGAGACGCCAAACTGCTCAGACCGGCAGCGAGTGTGCAAAGAACGTGCGGACTTGGCTATGCTGAAGCTGGATGCACAGGCGTCCCTGCAAGCACTCTATGAACAACTCTTTGCGCATTGTAGAAAAGGGACGAAGAGCTGCTGTGAAAGAGCTAGGAAAGACGGATGAAAAAGCGTCGAGTTGGCTAAGGTGCATTCGTTCACAAGAAAGCTTGAAGCCATCCACCGAATGGTAGATGCACAATCCTAGATCAGCACTACCTTTGCATCGTCTCAAGGTTTAAAGGAATGAAACACTCGTAGACGGACGGTGCACAGCTGAAGACCTTATGGAGATGTGCAGCTTTATGGCTGTATGCTCATACTGCGGAAAACACAACTTAAGATTCATTGTCGCTCAATGAAAAAGTTCATTACTATTTAAAAGGCTCAGTGGACCGCCATTTCTATGCATATATTTATGCTAAGCTAAGGCTAAAATATTTCTGGATAAAATATAAACATACTTTTATACATTCAACAATTAAGCGGTGTATTTTGAGCAATATATTTTCAAAAACGCAAAACGTAAGAAATAAAATAATAGAACAATAAACAGAAACAAAAGTATACAAAACATTGGTTAATTATTATTAAATGCTAAGGTCACAGGTGAATACTGTTGAAATGAAATAATAGACATCAAAAACGGTTGATTCCATGAAAGCCTATATAAACGAAAATATCAACAATAAGAAAATATTACCAAGACCTATAAGAACTGCAACATACATTTAAAAATATGAAAAAAGGCACGTGACATTCACATACCAGGTCAGTTACAAAGTTACCACATATCTGTGACGAGACATAATACAAAATACAGCAAACCCAACATTTACTGCCTTTAAACAGTCAGTTGGAGGAATACCCGTTCAACATAGCATTATTGAGGTAAGAGGTACTAATCAATGACAATGTGACCCTGTTGAATTACAATGAACCCTTTATATATTTAAAATGATTTTTTAGTTTTTAAATTAACACTTTTGATAACCTATCCTGAAACATGTAAATTATAACATATAACATGTAAATAATTAAGCATAAAAACAGACAATAAAATATTCTAACTAAAATGGCGATGAAGTCCCACATATACTGTTCTCACAAGAACCCACATGAAAGTATTGTATTGTTGAGCCATATACATCGTTGCATACATCCCTCTGTCATACAAAAGCTAAGATAAATCAATCTTGCAACTTCAAGTAAAACGCACATGTATGTACACGATAGTCAGCGCATAGTTTACTTACATTTCCATATGACATTTTTTATAAAAACATTCATCGTCATTTATATAATCGTATCGACCATTCTAAAGCTAAATACATGTTTTATTTTAAATAAGACCCTCTATACATGTTACCTTTTTCTTTCTTATATGTTTTATCTAAGTTTAGAAACACAACACAAAATTTTAGATTGAATAAAGTGGAAACAATGTTTATTTATTATTGACAGAAAATGTATAAGCATGCCACAAATACTACATTCATACATCTCTTTAGTTTGTTAAAGTAACAAATAAATTTTATTATTTTATGTATAATTTGACTAAGACTAATTACTTGTAAGCAAATCTGTTTCTGATGGCTCTTAATTGTGTTGAAACTGCTTTTACTTTCGATGACATTGCATTTCAAAAATTGTGTAAAGATACTACTTAGTCAGGAACTGTTGGCTGTTAATCTATCTATTTTTAGTGTAAGTTAAATGCTTATGTTCAGTCTGTGGTAGGCAAAATTGTATTTTCACTCAGTGAATTTAAATTTGGCTTGCTATAATTATATAAAGGAACATATGAAAAGTTCATGTTTAGTTGACAGAGAAATTTAGAAGTAATCAGATACAGTGTTTTCATTTCAACCCGGTTTAAATTACCGGTAATCCCAGCTACTTATAGCTCGAAGAACCCGGAATTGCGGCGATGAGGAATCTGATTATGCGACAAAGTAGGGCAATACTTTACAATATAATCAGTCTGTTTTTTTAATTAGGCATAAAGAAGTCACGCTCGCTTAAAACGGCTTTTTGGCTTCTATGTTACACACTACACCAACAAACCTCTGCCGAAATATTAAACATGGTTGCGAATATGTACAATAACCAATAAAATAGATGGTTGTTGGCAAAACATACAATTGCTTTGAACTCATCAGTCAAATGATTGTCTCGAACAGTATCTGAAAATACGTAAATATTTTATTGCTTGTTTTCTGGTAATCTAACGACTGATTAGATATTCTGGATTTTGAGGCATACCAAAAGATTGAGGATAGTTGAAACGTGGGCTGTATGTATTGTGAGTACTTGTGGGAGGTATAAATTGATGATTTCTGAGTCCTGGATTCTGACCAGAGCATGGAGTACTGTTACCGTAAGTATTTGAGAATTGTATATTTCCATGCATATTGCTGTTTTGTGGATCTTGACGCGAGAATGGAGTACTGTTACCGTAAGGATTCGAGAATTGCCTAATCCCGGGCATATAGATTTGTGGTACAAACTGTTGATTATGATATTCTTGACCGGTATATCTGAAACCGTTATTACTGAAGAACGGAATCTGTGTATTACCTTGCGGTGTAATCTGATCGACTCTAATGTGTGGATCGTGCTGGATATTTGGAAACCTGTTTCCATGGAATAAGAACTTTGTGTGTTTGTGTGTGGTACAAACTGTTGATTATGATATTCTTGACCGGTATATCTGAAACCGTTGTTACTGAAGGACGGAATCTGTGTATTACCTTGCGGTGTTATCTGATCGACTCTAATGTGTGGATCGTGCTGGATATTTGGAAACCAGTTTCCATGGAAATAAGGACTCTGTGTGTTTGTGTGCGGTGCAAACAGATGGCATCCGTATTGCTGTTCTGGACCACGCACAAGAGGCAACTGAGCTTGACTCTGACATTGACTTGTGTGTCCGCACATGCGAGGTCCTTCTATTTTTACGTAATTCTGCTTCTTGGTTTCTTTTAGATTTGCTTCTAATTGGTCTATTTTATGCACTAGCTGCTGTATTAATAAATTGTTCATTGACAGACTTTGGGCATTTTTAGCATCCGAAAGAGGATCTGTGCCTGTACACCTGTTCAAATGTTTGTCATCCAGTGGTGTTAACTTATGTGCAGTTTCAACTTGTCTTGCACCTTCAGCAGACATAGGGCTTGGTTGATTTTGAAAATTGCCGTCTGTTTGGAAGACATCCCTTCTCTCTGCAGCAAGATTAATGTTTTGATCTTCATATGTTGTGGTGGGTATCGCTGCTTGCACGGTTTCGGAAGTATTTTTACAGTTACCAGTTGTAGCAGGATCACCATTTTCATTTTTATTGTCAAGTTGCTCCGATGAACCTAGAGGAAGACAGTTATCTTCAGGTTGAAAGTCGCCTTCAAATGTAAACATGCATTAAATTATTTTATATAATCCTCAACTGGTATAACAATGATTCTAATTCTTAACGAAGCACATGATTCGTGTATGTCAGGCCACAAAAAAGTCTCAGCTAAAACAGTGATTTATATTAAATAGTGAAACAATGACACAATACCTAAAGACGGTAACATGTCACACATGAAGGACGAAGTTAAATTACAACATAACGATTTAAGCAATAATTGAAACATATCATTGTTTACCTGGACTATCTTGTGAACACACCTCTTCCACAGTTCTTGCATTTGAATCTGGGAAAATTAATGGCAGGTATTCCGAAGAACTGGCCAAATTACACCTTTCTGAAATGTAACGAAAATAAAGGTGGTTTCTTTTTTAGTTCGTTTTGAAAATCATCGCAGTGTCGCAATAATGCTCCTTTAGCATTGTCCAGTTTTTATTAATGACAGTCGACAAGCAATCGTTTGGGCAGAAACCGTTGCACAGCAGGTCAGCAAGAAGACCTCCCCACATGCAAAAATTACTATTCGACAAGTGGCGTCCTTTCTTTTTCCAAAGGAAAAATAAGTTGTTAACATGTTAAATTGATACTTAATGCTAATTTAGAAAGGACACTTATGCAATCAGTTATACGGGAACTTGTGTCTTGAGATGTACGTAGGAACACTATTTGACTTCTGGTCTTAAAGGTAATTTCTGCCAGTTGGTTCTTCTGACAAAAAAAGAAAATGGCGAGAACACCACATTAATGGTTGCTTAGGTAACGAAACAGATTTAACAGTTGTCCTAACATGTGTAGACTACCTCAACCTACACCATTACCCGAGCATGCGCATCTTCACACTTTGGATATTGAGCAAAATAGTATTTTTTTTGTAGGTACGGAATATATCAAAGCTGAATTCTGCAGATTACTTACTTTTAATAATTTAATTAATTACCAATAACTTACCTTTATCAAAATTAATAAGAATGTAAGCTATAATAAGCAACTTTACAAAATATCATAGATTATTTAAATACCCAATTACCTTCCTGAAGGAGATGTATTAACTTCTCAATGTTATTCAGTTTTCCATTTGTACTTTCATTTGCCTCTTGAATTAATTTGCGAAAACCTCGAAAACTAGTGCTATCTACGCTGTCTTCCTTTTGATCTTCAAACGTCCTTTTTTCATTATCCTGTGTTGAATCAGAACCCGACGGTCCTACGGTGCTTGCTTCTGTTGCATTTTCTGTAGAAACGAAAATATCAGATAAAATAACTTAATTATATTTATTAATATGTAAGGTCCTGATTTAAATAAACAGCATACCCGAGCAAAGGGTACAAGAAAGACAATTGGTTTTGCGATTATTTTTGACTTTTGGCAGTTTCTTTTGTAGGTAGGGTAGGGGTGTGGTAGGGTTTATGGGGTAGGGGGTAGGGGGTAGGGTAGGGGAGGGTAGGGTAGGGGGTCGGGGTGTGGTAGCGTTTAGGGGGTAGGGTTGGGGTGTTGGTAGGGTAGGGGAGGATAGGGGGTAGGGGTGTGGTAGGGTTTAGGGGGTAGGGTTGCGGGTAGGGCGTAGGGGTGTTGGTAGGGTAGGGGAGGGTAGGGGGTAGGGGTGTGGTAGGGGTGTGTTAATATGTATACCGGGACAACAAACTGAAGGCCAGTTGTTATAATTGTCATGCTGAGCTATGCTGTATATCTACATTGGATTAATATAATGTTACTTACAATACTTACAATAAAATAGACCAATCCATATTTTATATCAATGAAAATATGTATCCCATATTCATACACATATATTAAAGTGGTTTCTTTAACAAAATCTTGTGAAGTGATGTGCTTTGACATCATGTATGTCTGCATGTTTTCCAAGCATAACATTTCTCTTTTATTTGCCCATTACTATAAAGACAATCATTACTTAATGAATAAAATAGCATTTGTTTTATTTTTCTTGAGGTGCATCAAGAAACTGAGCCAGGTGAAGGTACCAGTACATATAGCCTGCCTGCCAGAGAGGCGTCTGTGACTTTGTCAGATATTTCAATTTTGGTACAAAGCTGTGTTGTAAAAGGTTACCATCACTTCAAAATTAAACCTCCCAGAACTGATCTTCCAACTAGATTACTGTAGATGGCAAAAATAATAACATTCATGATGAAAGTGCAAGTCTTGTCTGGATCCCAGAACTATCCACATTTCATCCTAGTTTACACACCTTGTTAACAGATGAACAACGTAATTTCTTTGGTCAGATATTGCAGGTCTCCCATTTGGCCATGTTCCAAGAGAACTAGTATTTTGTTTTAGGAAGGTGTTAGATAAAGGGGGAATAGTATATGCTGAAGTCTGTGGTAACCCAGTATTAAGTTCATACCCCTGGCCAGACCAACATGATATTGATGGTGGGGTTCATCTGCTTTGTAAATACTTTATCAAGCCAGTAGCAAAGTATTTTGATAAACACTTGCACAAGTTAACAAGACAGTTTCAGAAATAGAACCATGTTCAACTATTTTAATTGAATGTTTGTAAGAGACTATACATATGGTTAGGATACCATTTGTCCTGTTGTACCTTTATAGCATGTTGCAAATATAATGATTGTAGCAGTAAAAGTGTTAATAACAACTGATACATCTTTCATTATTTTTTTTAATATTTTTATAGATTGCACTTGTAATAATGATGTTAAATTCTTAGTCTACAATTTGTGGGGAAAAAAGCACCTATTGGCGGGGGATAAACAGTCATTGGCAGGTTCTTCCTCTATTTGTAGCTACTCATTGCGTTGTTTTTGAATTTTTTTGTAGAAGTACCTCCTTAATTCTTCTATACGTGAATTACTTAACATTTTTCATTTTTTTTGCATCATTGTTTTCTGGATTTACCTTGAAATCCTTCAAAATTATGTGTTTTATTTTGTTTTTGTTTTTCAAGCCAAGTTTCAAATTGTTTATTGGCATTAATTTCGTGATCATATTTTGCATTGAATGACATACAAGGAAAATGATGTCTCTGTTTCAAAAATTATCAGGTTCAATTTATTGATAAGGTAGCAGAAATTTATTTTGAAAATTAGTTTGTAAAACGGTAAAGGTGGTATCCAACAATTTGCATATATTAAATAGGCACTCCAATATCTGACCGATGCTTTTGGGAATATGGGCATACTTTTTGCATAAACCCATACTCTAGTCATTATAAAGACAATTTTGAACTCTTACTCTTTTAAAGAATGTAGTAATTGAGAAAAAAATGTGATAGTGGTATAGATACCGAGGTCAGAGAAAATTGTCCGGATGACTAAATAAAATAAGTGGTCGCATGGTTTTTCTAAGTTTAAAAATAGCTATCTATGCAGCATGGCTCAGATAGGAAACACAAGTTTGCAATGATGAGTGGGGATTTATCCTTGACTGTTCACACATATCTCACAGATCTTTGGCATCAATGAAGAGCATTTTGCAAGACCTTTTCAGGCGCCAATTACTTATTTGGTTAATTTGAGGGAAAAACAACAACAAACAAACTGTCGGATACCACCTTTTATACTTTTTTAAAATCAGGAAATATTTACTCTCTACTAAATTTTACTTCATAATAGCATGCCCTCATAGATATTAATCGCCATAAATTTGTAGGGTGCATACTTCAGAGGAATAAGTTTTTATTATGAGCTACAACTATTGGCAGATAGATTAGACCTTGACCAGACTGTTGTCTAATTTGAGTCAGCACTGTCTGCTTGGTAAAAAACGTCAAAGACCCAGAGGGAATGTGATAAGAAAGCCATTAAATCCATAGATGCACACAGGTTTGTAACTTGACCAAAGTTATAAAACTCATTTGTCTTTCACAATTAATAGCATGACCTAACTAGTCTTTCAAAATATGAAGCTTATCCGTATTATCGGTTCTGCTTATTTTGCAAAATTATTGTCATAAACTAATGATATTATTTGACAATCATTTTGTTGTTGTGTTTTTTGTAACTTACGTTTTTTTTTATTTATATGCCTACATCTTAGGGTCAGTAAAGCTGTATGCAGAATCTGTTTTGGGTGTTTTGTTAGGCCACCTTTAAAAATTAAATGCTTACTGTGGTTTGTCTTTCGTGTACTACCCATTGCTGTGCGCTTAAGTAGAATAGTGACAGGTCATTTGACAATTAAACATAAGTTTGAGAAAGTCACCAACTTCCGTTGTGTACTGCAGCGGGTGGAATATGCCGACATATAGACATGTTCCGGAACACATGCTTTTGTTTCGGAACTACTGCTTTTACTACAGGTAGAAAACATAGATTTAAACGGCGAAGATGGAAACTCCTCCCAAATGTTTAATATGTGTAATTAAGAGAATACATTAGTGCTTTCAAGCACATAAAGTTTTATTCAATCACCGAAAACAACAATGAATAAATAGCGATTGTTTCGTTAGTATTTCGGAACTGCTGCCTTAACTTTAGTATAGATATATTTAATAGGCTGTCTATACAACCATAATAAGCATATACACTAAAATTACGTAGATAAATTCTATATCCAATTACCTTCCGGAAGATCTTTTTTCTCTAAGAAATTCAGTTGTCCTTGGTGACTTTGAGTTGCCTTCTTAGCGACTTGGAGAATACCGTGAACTTCACTGTTGTCTATGTTGTTTTCCATTTGATGTTCACATGATTGTTTATGCAGCCTCATAACTACAGTGTCATCGTAGTTATCAGATTGGTTGGAACCTCTTTTACTGTATTCATTGGAATTACAGACCCCAGCGAAATCCCGCGAGTCGTGTATCTTGTCATCTTGTAACCTAAGTTTGTCATGTTTTCGTGTTGAGTCAGATACCGAGTGTTGTACGATGCTTGCTTCATCGGCATCTTATGAAGAAAAAATAAATGCTCAGATTAAAAAAATATGCATGTGAAATGCACCTTGTTACTAATCTTTTGGCAGAATTGAAAAAAAATGTATTAAAATATTACCGTTTTGTCATAATTATTTCGCAAATGTCCTTATATCAAAGCTAGGTCTGTCTTTGTCCAATGTAAACAAAAATTATGGCTGACATTGGTCCGATGTAAACAAAGATTATGGCTGCCATAGGCTACTTGAAGTCGTTCAAAACGCTAGCCTTATACCAACACGAATGTGCAGAAAATCCTGATTTAAATTGATTTTATCAATAAATTAAATACCATTTTGAGAAACCAATTGCGTTGTGCCAGGATATCTTGGTGGGAGTTTGGGCCTCTCTTGGTGCCTCCTATTTACTGTCGTTCTGTCGCTGCTATTTATGTCTTCGATTGCATACTGACGGGGAGGTAATTTTGGAGGAGTAATGTCTTTCTCTTGGGTTGCACTTTGCTTGGTTGAGGCTTTTAACCCCCCTCCAGGCATTGGAGTATACGAATTTCTAGGACGTTTTGTCGCTACCTGTTTGACTTCAGTCGTCTCTGTAAAGTAAATTGAATTTCTCAAAATCTCTAGTTACAATTATATTTCACATCAATTTCTTTCAATGTTACAATATAATTAATGATGAAATTAAAACAAGTTCAGCGTTGAAACTCTTTGGACATAGAAAGGAATAATTAAAAAAGAGATATATTTGTTACCTGTAACCTTTTTGGAATCATGAGAATTTCCGATGCAATGTCGAGACATGACTTTGAAAGGTAGGGTATCACATTAGAGTACATTTTGATTTTTAACAGGAATATTAAACATGATACATAAAAAACCTATTGTTTTCATTGTCATCCTGCAAAGTCAAATATTTTTATAACGAAATCAGGGGCCTTTGGGTAGTGAATTTCGTAAAATGAAGTGAACATCCATGAACAGTATATTGCAATATTTATTTTTATCTTGCTTTTGCATTCTATCAGGAATTATTTATTTAAGTTAGCTGTTTAAGGAAGTTTTTGTAAGATATCGTCAGAAAAGGAGAGGAGGCAATTCAAATTGATATTGACCTCGCTTTTTTAGGTTTTACAAATCGCGTGTACATAGCACGCGTCATCATTAGAAAATGCTATCAAAAATAAGCATAGTACTCGCCCTAAATTGAAATATTTACCTTTGCAATGTGGCGTTATTTTTTGTATGACAGACAAATCAACAGATGAGATATTTGTTCAATATCATTTCATTTAAATCTACTAAAGCCTACCAGTTTCATAATTCTCCTGCAGCCCTTTTTTATGCGATGTCTTTAGTGGCATTGCCTCTTCTAGGCTATCAGCAAACTCTGCCATGCCACATGCACGCAATGTTCTAATGAATCTGCTGTCCCAATCTTCTATTCTATTCGGCACTAAATCTAGAAGGAGAAGGGCAGCATGGGTTTCCCCCCTTTGCTTATTCATCGCTAACACCCGCTCCTTGTCGGTAACAGTTATCACTTCTTCTTCTTCCAGCTTGTCTAGGATGTCCGTGATGCACATGTTCTGGGCGATGTCCGGTGCGCGCAGTTTCATCAACCTTTCTGGGATACTTTTGTCACTTTCTGTTTTTGAATTGACGAGTGCATGCAGATGGTGGTTTTCTGCAAAACATAAATAGATACAAGTAATTTGTTCACGGATGCTGTTAGTTTCTATCTGCCTTTTATGATCATTAACAGGTCAAGATACTTTTAGATATAGAACTCAGAATATAAAACTTACTCTGTCCAAAGGTATAAACATGTTACGCAAAATAGTGATAAACAGTGGGACAAGTCATTACTTCGAGAAAGCCCACCAGTCCTCATTTTGATCGATCAGTTGTCAAAAGGACGACTTGGATAATAAAATCCGTTTTAAGAGCTCTTAAAATCACACTTTCTGTCTTAGAAACAATGTAAAAATACCATATTATTCTTCTGATACTACTAATACTCTAACATCAATGATATTTTAGATCACATGTATACCTGCTTGGAGTAAGGCGTCTGAAAAGGCCGTCCATTTTCCTGGAGTATTACTTCTGTGGATTAAACCAATTAGTCGCTCTACAGATTTTCTTGGACACTCGATTGACCGTATAATGCCACTATCTAAAGAATAAGGTAAACAAAGAGCAAATAAGCACTAAACATTAACTTGTTATAAGGAAAATAGCACAGCTAATTCATTGTGTACAATTGACGATGTTATTCATAAACAATTAATTAATGTCATTAGGCGATCATAAAAAACGTATAAATTATAACACATTTTTTCGAATTATTTTTAGCAACTAGTTAATCTACATAGAATAATGTTAATGTATCCATGCTCAAAGATGTCATATAGTACCATGGTTTGCCATATTGTGACGTCATATCTGAATTGTGTAGCCGGAACTACTTGATCCTAACAAATGTTCTGGCGTGAATTGTGTCCAGTTAAATCAAACTATTTCATTGAGCCTACCTATAAAGTCAAGAAACTGAACAACTTCTAATGGGTCAATCCTCTTCTTGATTAGTGGCTTGAACACTTCAACCATGTACTCGATGATTCTGTCTCGGTGGTTGTCAGTGCAGTTCGAGTCACAAAAACCCGTGTGTAAAGGAAGAAAATGGACTGGGCATAAATGGCAGGGGCTTCTCTCTGTACGCTAAAAATAATCATTTGAATCTGCTTTAAATCTATCTAGAATGGAAAAAAGATTCTTCTTTTTATTCTTCATGGACAATGTGTCATGTAAATTGCAACTTATTAAACATTTTTCTTTTTTTAAGTAGATCTAATATTATTTCAATAAAATTTTATAAATGAAACAAAAGGCACTTAAAGATTGGCTTGTGCATTCTGTAGATGTTTCACGAAATAAACCGTAACAACTATTAGAATCAGGGGGAATTAAGCTTTTGGCATTTAAATAATAGCCATTCTCTTCTTGGTCTAGTTTGCCTTGGGATTCATCTGGACCATTACACGACTTCAATATAAAATCACGTTTGTATTCTATAAACAATATATACATATTGCGATCAACCAGTATTACTAGTTACACCATGGACAATATGTAAAACCGTTAAATTGATTTTGTAACATTGCACTCCACCCTATATTGTATGGAGCAAGTCTTGCGCTCTTATATTTAAAATCGGAACATCTGAGATAATTCCGTCTTCTGGGCGATCATACCTTGGTGGTATCTGGTGAAGGAATATACAATTTGCAATTTCTTGCTCGTTGTTTACCGCATTAATTTCTATGTTCCGTTAGATATACAATGGCTATTGCCAAGACAAAACATTTATCTTGCTACCAGTCGCTAGGTCTTAGACATTTACATTTGTTTAATCAATGTGCTTCTTCAATTTAACCATTTGACTGTCTCGATTTCTCAAAATGGCTTGAATGTGGTCTTCGTTTTCTCCATATTATGATATTTTGCGTGACGACACGTAAAAAAATAGGTCTGCATAAACATGTGATTTATTTCCTATATAAATATATAAAAAGGTGGATAATTGTACTCATATTCAGACATTTGGTGTTGTTTGAGTAGCTTCTCTGTTGGAAATAATGAAGGATGTCATGATCTGATGAAATCAATATTTTAATATTTGCATGTTTGTAGCATAATAATTTATTTAAAATAAATAATTATATCTTAATACCTAGACCTGCCCAGAAATCACCATGTACAATCTAGAATTACACAAATTGTTTAACACTTTCGTCGTCTCATTTTTGTATTGGTCATTAACATAGATGAATACAACAGCAGTTCGTAACTGTAGGTATTTTACATTTTTTTTCATTATTCGCTTAATTTAGTCAATTTTGTTCTTGAAGTTGAACGTTTGGGATTTTGTGAATTTGTGCCAAACAAGATACTAAATTGTGAGAAATATCAGCTGTAAATTAGTAGGTATTTTTAAACTTTTACGAGCTCAAGACTGTCAGAATTGCTTGTAAATTTGATAAAAATATTTACATTTACATGCAGTAGAAAACATTAGTGACATAAAAAACATAAAAAATATAATTTTACTGAGATTTATTGACAGTATTTAAACATGTATATATATTTATAAGAGATGACAACATAAGGCTAAACCAGTCACTATACTTAGAAATTTATACTGTTACAGGTCTATGTATATCCAGAGGGGGCAATGATAGAAACGTTGTCAAATGCATGTGTAATAAATACTTAGTGGTGGTGTTACTGTTAGTGAACCGTATATTAACAGAGTCAAAGATAAAGAGTAGCTTATACATTCTCGTGGTAACATTTCATTATACGGTGATACTTACCTCTTGACTTGAGAATCTCTGTGCATCTGACTGAACTGTATCATAGGGATCATCTGAGACGTCTGTGGATGATGTCCAAGGATAAATCTCCTATTACAAGAAAACGAAAACCTCAGTCTTATATTTATTACATAGCGCGTTAGATAGCCGAAATTTATTTGGTGAAATGTATGTATGTTTTGATAATCCTTATTTTTCTTTTACAATATCGGGTTTCTTATTCACTGCTATAAACAAGATTAGATAGCCAGTCGAAGCTTATATCATTGTAAATGTTTGAACATATTATTTCCTGGCGCTGCATGAGGCTTGACTCGGTATATGGGATATTAAATAAACGGTTTCATACTTGCACCAGACTTTTGCTTCAACGTCATTTTTTATTCAACACTGGCTTTGATGTTAAAATCGCTTTAATAAACATTCTTTCTAGATAACGTATTTGTGCAGTCCTAGTTAGCATTTTAAACGGCAATTTTAATTACAGAAAACCTCTCACAAACACGATAGAATGTATTTAACCTATACCTGTTCTAAGATGGCACCACCCTGATCAATTTCTGCGTTAAACAGCCCAGGTGGAGATGGTACTCTTCTCTTAGTGCGGAAAGACTGCCTGATCGGACCATCAATGGTTATTTCCTTAAATAAAATCAGTACACAATACAAGTTATAAGCTGATCGTTGCAGACAACCAACGCTATATGAACACTTTAAGCGCTAAAACAAATATTAACACAAAATTACAAAAAAACTTTTTCCTAGTCCAAAACTTTTCATCTACGAAAAAAGATTCATTTTTAAGTAAAATATATATTTTTTTGTTCTTCTTACACCAAGCAATATCTGCGAGTTTTAGGCTTTGCAGGAAGAAAATGGCATTTCTATCGATTTAAAAAAAACATTTGATTATAGTATATTTGTTGTTGTATTGTCACATAGCACCGAGTGAAATATTTGTTTCCATGAGTTGGAATAAAAATCACCATTTTTTCTTAACAATGAGCTAAATGCAATTTGAAAACGCCATTTATCATATTGACTTTTCCCTGCCAACCCACTTTTGCGTACTCGACTCATGGATGATCCTTAATAAATTTATGCCTATTTTGTATTTAACATATTAATTAAAACAGAGCTAGTAGACTATTTCTAGCAAACTTCAAATAAACCTCTCTACAACAAATTCAAAGCTTATGTAATTTAATAACAAAATTGAGACTCTTCCAAATTATTTAGTACAATTAAATTAGTATAAGGATGTGTGCTTAGCAATAATAAGTCAGATAATAATATATAATTAAAATAGCTTTTTGAATAATAAAACTGCATTAATTACGAGTCGTTGCTTTCGATTGCCGGGTAAAGTCCACGGAAATCAAACAATGCTTTTCGTTGCTTAAAGTCTTAAAACGTCGCCTTACAACTCAAAGTATGGAACCAGGCGCATGGCCGCATTTACGCAGAATACGCAGTTGCGTACATATATGTATATATATATATATATATATATATATATTAAAATTGAGATCAACCAGTATTGCTAGTTACACCATGGAAAATATGTAAAACCGTTAAATTGATTTTGTAACATTGCACTCCCACTTTATTGTATGAAGTAAGTCTTGCGCTCTTATATTTCAAATCGGAACTTCTGAGATAATTCCGTTTTGTAAGCGATTAGACCTTGGTGGTATCTGAAGAAGGGATGTACAATTTGCAATTTTTTGCTTGTTGTTTACCGCATTTATTTTTATCTTTCGTTAGACATACAATGGCTATTGCCAAGACAAAACATTTATCTTGCTACCAGTCGCTAGGTCATAGACACTGACATTTGTTTAATCAATGTGCTTACTAACATACATCTGATAGATGCATAGCGTCCAAGTTATCTTTGGTTTTCCTTTTGCTTTGTAGCAATTCGACTTCTTCAATTTAACCATTTTTTCTCTCGCGATTTCTCGAAATGGCTAAAATATAGTATTCGTTTACTCCATATCATGATATTTTGCGTGAAGACACCTAATACAAATAGGTCTGCATAAACATGTGATTTATTTCCTGCATAAATATATAAATAGGTGGATAATTGTACTCATATTTAGACATTTGGCCTTGTTTGTGCAGCTTCTCCGTTGGGAGTATTGAAGGCTGTCATGATCTGATGAAATCAATATTTTAATATTTGCATGTTTGTAGCAGAAAAATAAAAAAATATATATTGATACCAAGACCTCCCCAGAAATCGCCATGCACGATCAAGAATTTCACAATTGTGTTACACTTTAGTCGTCTCATTTTTGTATTGGTCATTAACATAGACAAATACAACAGCAGTTCGTAACTGTAGGTAATTTACATGTTTGTTTCCATTATTCGCTTAATTTAGTCAATTTTATTCTTGAAGTTGAACGTTTCGGATTTTGTGAATTTGTGCCAAACAAGATGCTAAATTGTGAGAAATATCAGCTGTAAATTAGTAGGTATTTTTAAACTTTTCGAGCTCAAGACTGTCAGAATTGCTTGTAAATTTGATAAAAATATTTACATTTACATGCAGTAGAAAACATTAGTGACATATAAAACATAGACATATAATTTTACTGAGATTTATTGACAGTATTTATAAACGATGACAACTAAAGTCTAAGCCAGTCTCTATACTTAGAAATTTATACTGTTTCAGGTCTATGTATATCCAGAGGGGGCAATGATAGAAACGTTGTCAAATGCATGTGTAATAAATACTTACTGGTGATGTTAATGGTAGTGAACCGTATATTAACAGAGTCAAAGATAAAGAGTAGCTTATACATTCTCGTGGTAACATTTGATCATACGCTGATACTTACCTCTTGACTTGAGAAGCTCTCCACATCTGACTGAACTGTATTATATGGATCATCTAAGACGTCTCTGGAGGATGGCCAAGAAAAGATCTCCTTTTACAAGAAATTAAAAACTTCAGTCTTACATTTATTACAAAGCTCGTTACATTTTGTCTATGTCTACTTCGTTGGGCGTTTGCACTGATTTGGAAACTAGTGGCATTAAGATGTTTACTGATGTTTATAAGCAAGTTTTAAGGGCAGTAATGTCCATTAACATGCGCGGTCGAACTAGATAATAAACTATGTAAACCAATCAAAGTCTCTTCCCTTGTTTAAGCATTCCTTATTCATGCACTGCACTATGCATGACTCATGGTAATGGAAATAATTGCTTTAGGGAACATTAAAGGAGATAAAAGCTTAAACACATTGTCCATAAATATACACGCATGTTAAAATTCCAAATAATTTATTACATATCTTAGAACTACTGGCAAATACGTTACAGTTGTGTCGTCCGACTAGCCATTTGAGTTTATGTTATTGTTTTGACGACTTGCCATATTAAAGTTCAAACTCGACAAATCTGCCTACGAATCCTTGTAAATTTGATAAAAAAATATTTACATTTATATACAACATGACACATTAGTGGCATTGAAAACGGGGAAATGTCATTTTACTGAGATTAATGACAATATTTATTAGCGATGACAACTAAATGCAACGCCAGTCTCTATGCTTACAAACTTATACTCTATAAGGTTTATCTATATCCAGAGGGAGCAATGATAGAAACGTTGTCAAATGCATGTGTAATAAATACTTACTGGTGATTTTACTGTCAGTGAACTGTATATTAACTGAATAAAAGATAATGTGTAGCTTAAAACTCATAATTCCAGGATGTGTCTGCTATTAAAAACATATAACCTTTTACAAATATCCTATAAATAGTGGAAGTGTTTTTTTTTTTTTAATTTTATTTGTGAGTTTCGATCATACAAATACAGTTTCAATTTTACAACAAGCAGTAAATATAAGATTTGACATAATTATCAATGATAAAGTTATATGTTGAGTCGGTTTAAAAAAAAATGGAATACATGCATTGGTTGATTTATGGTAATGAATAGTATTATGGGTTTTGTTTATTGTTTATTGGTTTTATCGTCCCACCAACAATATTTCAGTTATTTTGAGACGGTGTCCACTTGAAGCAGATATAGTGCTGCCTTCACTGTGTATAGCATACCGTGAACACCTGGCATGATACCACACCCAGTCACATTATCCTGACACCGGGCCAACCAGTCGTGGAACTACCCTTATATTTGCTTGAGCGTTAGCAAGGGAGCTATACCACTACCATTTTTAACGACTTTGGTATGTCGCGGCCCGGGATCGAACTCGGGGCCTCCCGTAACTATTATGGGTTTATTGTATATGTTAATGTTTGGCTTAATACAAATAATAGCAGGAATGAAGAAAGGTAAAAGAAAATTACGTATGTATCTTTTTTCCTTGTACTGTTGGGGTTTACAGATTGTAATGGTGTTATCGATGTAAAAGAATTGTAATATACACTTAATTATACCTCTATATTTTGAATTGTATCCTTGTTTCAGTTGTTCCCGACTCATAAGCATACTAAACTTTTACTATAATGGCCTACATGTATTTTGAAACAATCTTAACAAAAATATATGTATTAATTTTAATTAGTCAACAAAAAAGACTTTGATAAAGATTGATTTAAGTCAAGATCAATACTGCAGTAATCGATAAACAGAGCAAAATACTGCAAAACATTTATAGAAAGGATAATACCGTGAAATAATGATTAATTCAGTTATACAATACATTAAGTTGTGTAATACATGGTTGATTACTTTTATTGTTATTGAAAATTCAATATTTAATGCATGTATTTTTTGTAATTGACATACCTAAGGCTTAGTGTATATATATACATACATACCCATACATATATACCTATACATATATACACACAAACATATAGATACACACTTACATGCACAAAGATACACACTACTAGGCTTAACAAAGTTATTAACCCAATATTATAAAAAAACATATAGTTATACAAATCCAGATTGGCATATTATTTTTGTATAATAATGTGATTTTTGAAATTTCAATATTCTATACTTGTCCTTTCTATAAACATTTTAAATAACATGTGTAAATAAAATAAGTTAGTAACTTAAGTTATATATGCTCATGTATAGTCAGTCTTAGTGTATTAGAAATTAGTTAATATGTGTTATTAAATTTATTAGTGGGCTCTAGTATTTGTCAATAATGTCTTGTTTTAGATTTTTCCTTGAAATGTATTGGTCAATTCTGTATTGATTTATTAATTATTTTTTTTAACAATTCAATACTAGGTTTGACTGTTTCTTTTGTTTTGAAAATGTGGTACTTAGCTAGCATTATTATTGTATTAAGAACATAAGTAAAATACCTACTTCCAAAAATTATATCTTGACACACTAAGTTTAAAGATATGGATGGGCAGTAAGTGTTTATAAGGGTTTGTAATTCATTCCAAAAATGTTTTACCAACTCACAATCACAGAACAAGTGGAGGATTGTTTCTTTTTGTTTGTGGCACAAAGAACACATGTGTCATTTTTTATTTTCATCTTATAGAGTAACACATTTGTTCCTAAAATTCTATTATTAATTCTAGTTTGGAACCAATGCAGGTGTGTATCTTTCTGGCATTTGTATGGCAATAGAAATAATTGTAGTATATTATTTATTTCCGCACCTGTTTCAGAGGACCATATATCTACTGAAGTTGGTTTAACATCACTATGAATCATAATGTCATATATATCTCTACAACCTTTATTGATTTTAAGCAGTATTGATAATGATAGTGGTAATAGAGGTTCCTCTAATCTTTTACCAATGTCCTGAATTGTGAGTTTTGTTAAATATGCTTTAATTGAAGAAATTATACCTGCATACTCCAAGACGTTGGTGATGTTTTCATAAGAACCAATGAATTCTGTAAATGTTAAAAAAGTACCATCATTCTTCAATAAATCATTTATCGTGTAAATATTATTTTTTATGAAATTATAATTAAATATAGGTTTCCCACCGACCTTTAAATTTTTATTGCCAAATAAGAAAACACTTTTTGCTTCTTTCTGGGATTTTTGGAACAAGTTTTCCCAAGAAAAGACTATATGCTGAGAATACGTCTCTCCAAAATGGGTTTGAAATAATCTTTGATTGTTTCTGTATACACTCTGCAGCTACAATAAGCATAAATTTAAAATCTGGTATTTCAGTATTTATTATCTGCATGTATTTTTTTTATTAAGAATTATTTTCCTTATCCACGATATTTTGAGGGCATTAATGAAATACTCTAAGTTTACCATTCTTAACCCTCCTTCTGCATGATCCTTACAGATTATCTCTCTTTTTATTTTATCGGGTTTCCATCCCATAAAAAATTGAAAATATATTTTTAGATCATTTATTATTTCTTTTGTGGGATTTGGTAATGCTAAAATAAGGTGGTTAATCTTTGAAAGTGCAAGAGTTTTTATTGCTGTTATCTTTCCTAATGGGGTTAAGTTTCTTTTCGACCATTGTTTTAGCAAACATTCTATCTCATTAACTTTTTTAGCATAATTTAAACAAGTTATATTTTGAAGGTCTGTGGTAAATGTTATTCCAAGCAATGTGAATTGCTTTTCCCAGCATAAGTTTTGATTTGGTAAAATTTTATTTACATTATATCTGTTACTACCTATCCAAACTGCTTTATTTTTTCTGCATTTATGTAGAGGCCAGCATAAAATTTTAACATGCTATGCACGACTTTCATAAGCAGAGATAGTAATGCAGACATACAAACACAATACGAACTAAAATGTCAGTTTTGAACAAGGAATGCAATATAGCGGTTACTTGATTTTGTTGTGTAGAACTTCCAAAAAAGTTCACGGGAGAATCACAACGGCAGACCTGCCTAGTGTAAGACAAGAAAAGTCATTGGTGCGGAGCATCAAAGGCGCCGCAAAAACTGACAGTTAATCAGGTTTAAACAAAATGGAAAAAAGTAAGAAAGACATATTTGAAAAGTTACGGCTTTTATTAAAAAGTTTTCAGTTTACTATAAATCTCCAGAAAAAAATAAATATATACGATGTTAATTCCTGAGACCTCAGGGTGATTTAAAACAAAATCCAAAGCAAAAACACCATTTAATAGGTTTTCCAATGTATAAAAGGGAAAACAAGTTGCCAATGTTGTTACAATTAACTATAAAAGTAAAGTTTACAAGCAGATATTGCACATGTGCAGAAGCTTCACAATACACAAATTATTATTGTTCATATACTATATTTTTGGCACGATTTTTCTTTTTCGCTATCTTATTTTTTTTTTCAACGTTGTTTTGTATGAAAATATATTTGTATCTGGGTTATGTATACAAAATACAATGATTACCTTTTCCTAAACTTAACCTACTTTACACATTTAAAGTGAAATGGATGAAGACAAACTGAGAAAACAATAAGAACTATCTGGTATGCCCTTAATCCCAATGGAACTAATGATGTAACAAGGCAATGTTATCAAGTATGTGCTACTGTGGTTTAAAATTCCACACTTAACTGACATTAAAGATACAACTTGACAAAAATTGTTGTAAAGTGTATAAGGTTGTATGTCATTTAATATAGGACCGAAATACTTCTAAATATCAAACAGAATTATTATGAACAGCAATATTTTAATATTATCCAAGATGGATACTGCTATTTAGTAAATCTGGGTGTAAGGAAGTAATAATTAATCTGAACATATATTGTTTTCGCATAATGTTCGTGTAATAAAAGTCTTGGGCAGGAAACAAAATATAATGTCAGGTCTAGGATTTGAACACAGAACCCTCCGATTCTTAGTCCATAACATTAACCTCTTCATCAAGAACACTTCAACCATTATATAAATGCTTTCTTGTTGTGTTGAGCTTTTCTGTTATGATAATCCAAATCGTTAATCTTTTTGAAAACTTGTCATAACGTGTCAAGGGTTTGAATTCGGAACCCTCCGATCCAGAGTCCATAACCTTAACCGCTTAAACAAGAACACTTTACGCACATTATAAATGCGTTCTTGGTATGTTGAACATCAGAAAGTCAGATTTTACCATGCCTACTCAATGAATCGTTCGGAACAAGCGTTTTCTATCTACGGACTGTTTTGTTGCTAATAGATAATCTCAATTTGTTAACATGCAGTCCGAACATCGAAGGACGTATCGAAGAGCATTCCTAGCAACGTTCGTAAGAGCGTACAGAGTCGCCATGTAGATATACGTTAAATGTTGAGAAATTTTAATAACAAAACGACAAAAAAATCTCTCGTTTTCTGCCATGTTTGCATGAAAGTTACAGATACACAAAAAATATAACAATAAATAAATAAAATAGAACGCCGTTCACCGAATTAGGATCCGCACTTAATCAGGTTCTGAAATTCCGCGAAACAGACTTTCCCCATATGCAAATTTCAGTAAGCATCCCATATATAGGCGTCGCGTCGCCAATAACGACTAAATAACTTTGGTGATATACATTCTCGTGGTAACATTTGATGATACGGTGATACTTACCTATTCAGTAAATTGTTCTGTTAGGTAAATCACGTGAAATGTACACACAGTTAAGCATTGAACAGTGTTCTAACTATGATCTTGTCAAAGATTACATCCTTAAATGCTACGAACTGGTCTATATTTGGCATAGAGACAAAAATTAAGGAATTGTAAAAAGGAAACTAATCAAACACATGTTGATTTTGCTTGAACAAAAACACATTATATTTGACCGATGGTGTTCATCTAAAGGATAGAACAAGACCATGTACAATTACGGCAGCTTATGCTTATTGAAGAGTTTAAACGCTGCGTCCAACCTGAGATGAAGACCTTCATTGATGAAAAGAAGATACGTCGAGTTATTAGTCGTGCCCTCAATGACGCTGCTCACAGTGTACAGAATCCAGATAAACACATGCGGGTTGAAATAATTGTATTTTATCGTTTGAGACCCTGCCCAGAACAACTGCTAGAATTTAAGGTACGTAGATGGACGTTGTTTGCGTTATGCACGGATTTCAATAGCAGAGATTATAGTACAGACATACAAACACAATACGAACTTAAAAGTCAATTTTGAACTGATTCACGTAGTTTGCATTAACATATCAAGACTATACGAACGCAACATAGCAGTGATTTATTTTTGTTGTGTAGAACTTCCAAAAATAGTTTACGAGAGAACCATAAGTGCGCTACCCCTACTTAAAGATAAAGACTTCATAACGTTGGTGATATACATTCTCGTGGTAACATTTGATTATACGGTGATACTTACCTCTTGACTTGAGCTCTCCGCAACTGACTGAAATGTACATGGATCATCTGCGACGTCAGTGGATGAAGTCCAAGGACCGATCTCCTTTTAAAAGAAAACGAAATCAGTCTTGTATTTATTACATAGCGCGTTACATTTTGTCTATGTCTACTTCGTTGGACTTATGCATTGATTTGGAAACCAGTGGGTTTAAAATGCTCCTCGATGTTTGTAAGCAAGTTTTAAGGGCAGTAATGTTCTTTAACATGCGCGGTCGAAATAAATATAAACTATGTATGTTTGCGTTTTATTATAACTCTTATTATTCAATTACAATGTCTTGTCCCTAATTCTATGCCTATAAACATGATTTGGAAAACTAATCAAAGTGTGTACCCTTGTTTTAGAATAACTTATTCTGGCGCTGCAACACGCATGACACATGGTAAGGGAGCGTTTTTTTTTTGTTTTGGAAGATTAAAGATTAATTTTCTACAATTTGTCCATAAATATACACGCATGTTAAAATTCCAAATAAAAAACTTTCTTACATATAAAGGCAAATATGTTAGAATGCTTGTTAATTTGGTTAAAAAATATTCATATTTACATGCAACAAAAATACATTTATGACATTGAAAATATGGAAATGCCATTTCACTGAGATTAAGCGAAAATATTTATAAGTATGACAACTAAAAGCTACACATGTCACTATGTTCTGAAACTGCATATTTTAAGCTGTAGCTATATCTAATAGTTACCAAATGAATGATTAATTAATACTTACTGTTTGGGAACCAATCCAATTAGTACTTACATGCTGTGATGTAACCGAGTGGAGTCGTCTGTCCTGACCAAGTAAGTCATCCCGACTTGAAATTATGTACACAGCTTCACTCTAAAATAAATCGTGACGTTCATTATAAAGGACATATTTGTCGTACATGTAACAACGGCTATGTTTCGGTAAAACGTTCCACTAGCATATATTATCAAAAGCCTGCTCATGTATTCTTTTGGTGAGTGTCCCTTGTTTTAAAAGTTCCTTTTTCATAATTATTAGATATTGATGCGGAGAGCTGCTTAAGCTTTTGGCATTTATCATTATTTACAGTACTGAAAATCATGAAATTGACAAACGGAACGGAGTGGAAATGGAAATGAAACGTTTTTCGTTTCCTGTTGAAACGGAAACGGAACGGAGTGGAAATGGAAATGCAACGGAGCGCTACAAACGCTTGAAACGGTGTAAACGGTATAAACGCTATAACCGGAGCGCTTGGAACGCTAGAAACGGTAGAAACGGAAAAATCGGAATGCTCGTAATGTTTCTAGGTCACCCGATTATTTATAGTAACATTTCAACCGTTTCTTGGTACGAAATAAATTTAAACGAACACAATAACTGGCTTCAATTTATCAACACAAACGCGCTTTTATATGTACTCTGCAGAAAGAAATAACATAAATTATTATCAAAAAATCGTATTTATCAAACTTGTACATTACAGTTCCGAAACCGCACGAGTTGTCCAAGTCATCGTGTACCGTTAAAACAGAAACTGCACTAAAAATCACTCCGCACTATAAAACACTCAATTTAACTATAATATTGCGTTTCTGTCGAAACTGATGTTTTAATTAATTCCAATGAATAGCTTAACATCCGCCTTGGATCGACATTCGTAGTCTTCATTGTTTGGCATATGAAGATAGTGTGTACACAGCTGTCATTACACGTATGCGCGCGCAATGTCGCAGCATTTCCCGAGTTTGAATTTTCGCTAATTACTTTGTAGCTGCATGGTCCGTTCCCGGATCAACTACGCCAATCATTTTTGTGTGAACATACTTGCTTAAAGTATTTTTCATTTACAAAGAATGCATTGCGTGGTACAAAATAAAGTTACTTAATGAAATTAAACCTTAACCAAAAGAAGGTAACACATCTCATATAACACAAAAAAAACATAAAACAACTACACATAAAACAAACAAACAATGCTATGTATTATTGCAAGGTGTGACCCAATCAAGAACCAATAACATCCTCCCCGGCACTCAGAGCCAATGACAAGTATGATCCTAAAGTTCAACGTCTGAATAACCATAGATTGCCAAATAGTGCACGTATACAATCATCGATTGACAGTTAAATGAAACAACCGTGATGAAAAACTTACATCACGATAAATATTAAAGACATAATAATCATTACCGCCATTAAATTCACCTGATCACACATGATCATCATCAGGATCCCATATTACTTATATAATCACCACTAATCATCATCAAAAGCAGCATCACCGGCATCACGATCTACATCATAATCGCCATGAGCATCAGCATCACCGTAACCGTTATTACCATTTACATTATAATCATAAACAGCATCGGTATCACCGTCATCATTATCAGCAGAAGCAGCAGTAGCAGCAGCAGCACCGTCATTTACATCATCATTACTTTAGTTACAGGGGTATGGATATGTATTTTATTTTATCTTGCCTCTTTGTCAAGCAAAGTTTCTTCTGCTTCTAATCTTAATTGTTATATATCTTATAATGAACAATGTTGTAATTTCGACAATAGTATCAAAATTCCTATTTCTAAATGCATAGTTCCCATAATGCGCTGTTACATATATAGGATTAATCGGAATTCGTGGACCGCGATTAAGAATCTGCATACAACTTTTGACTTTACTTGACTTGCAACTATTTGAATGAGGCCTGGCTACGGCTCATTTCCCATTCATGTCTTGAATGTTCTATGCCAAAATGTGGTCTAATGAGGGCCCTACCGGGTACTTAATTTTTGTACCCATTTAAAGATAGAAAAATATTAATTTAAAATATATCGTTTTGTAAATTGATATTATGTTTCTCCATGCGCGTGGGTAGGGTTCATGCCATCATAAAGTTCTACTCTAATTGAATCCCTAATTTTAAGACATGAGCGGACACCCCAACTAATTAAGCTAATTGGCAGTTTTATGACACCTTGTTTGTCTAGTGGACAGGAAGTGTGACCGTGTTTTGGCGTCTTTTCCACTTCGCAAGAACACATGCATCTCTATGCAGCTGTGTTTGAAAATGTCACCTTATGGCAGTCGCGTGGTTTATGACCTTCACCTTTTAAAAGAGCAATATGCATTGACTTACGCGAGGACAACAAAAAGGACAAAACACTAAGGTGCACGATATCTTTTTTGGCTCATAAAAGGACCTAACGCTATATTTAGTAGTACCCACAATGGTGCACCCTTTCCCCACCCACTATTTTTTAGTTTAAGAAGAGGAAACGTGGATGTGGGGATTGGGGATTTCTTATAGTAAATACTACATTAATTGTCGTGTTTTTTGTAAATAATGTTATCAAGAGAAGACACATCAAGGAACACAGTCTAATGTATATTTTCATCTCGTGTTTATTGCAAATGTATTATTTCAATGGCTCGCCTATTCTTTTGTAGTTAATCCATACCTTAAATATAAATAATACCTTTATAAAAGTGTTTATGATCATTCAAAGGACTAAAAAGTGTTTGTAAGGACATTTATATAAGTAAAAACTGCGCAGTCTGAAATATTTACTACATAGTACAATTTCCTCCTCCTCCACTATTATTCCTTTAGAACTTATATTTATGCCGCGAAGGTAAATCGTCAATAACGTTGCATATTTTTTCATAGCACACGCCGTTCACGCGTACTTACCATTTTTAATCCCTAAACAGTACCCAGCGTTCACACCCTCTCTCTCTTCTAAATGCAGCTTGAAGACAATTATCGATCGATATCATGTTGCCCAGTATGAGAGAAATAATAGGTCGGTCAATTTGAAACAAAAAAAAAATCTTTCGGCGACTTCAAATGATAGTGACCGGCGATTGTTTCCCAGAATATTCTTTGATGTTGCAGTGTTAGCCAGAGAGCCCTCCTCTCCAGAAAGAAATTACACCGCATCTAATGATTTATTTGTTCACCGCATTTATTTGTTACAACCTTGGAGAAATTAAAATCACATTGATATAATTAGCGACTTCATGTTATAAGTGCGTGAACAATATTGTTATATGTGCAAACCGAAAACACAACAACACACACTTGTTTCTAAGAAAGTTGTTTGTTCTATGAGACTTTATGTATGTGCCTGTTTTCGACAAAACAACATGTTCATGTTTATATGAGATAATCATTTTAACCATGAAATGTGACTGTAGTGAGTAATACTTATCTAAAATTATTGGATATTACACGTTACTATCAGCGAGACGTTAAATCTAAAGTCCGCCATATAACAAATATCGGAAAGGGGCAAACATTCGCCTTTTTATTTTGGCAGTGGGGATGGGGGTAAACGCTGGGCCTTTTTATTTGAAGGACCTTTTTATTTGAAGGGGAGAGGGGGTGGCAAACGTCCGGTCTGCACTTATAGGGGCGGGGGGCAAACGTCCGGGGGCAAGTTTTAAAAAAAATGTGTGTGATATCGTCTTATTTTAAGGTCGGATCACCATTACGCTTTTTTGCGGATTAACACGTCACAGAGAAGTAACTTTTTAGGATACTGGGTGTGTGTGGACCATATTTGAAAGTTATTTCTTGTTTGTTTATTCCGGGATATGACGTCTGGCGAAGACAAGTAGGTAGGCATCTTCTCAATACTGCACTCCCTGAATTTTGAGGATTATTTGCAGGTGCTGGTTGTTAAGGGTATTTTTTGTCTGCAATTTCCCTCCGGGTGACTGACACTGAATATCCTCGTCGCAAACAATCTACTGCCGATTCCTTTATATGTGATGGAAGACTTTTGCCTCTCCCTAGAATGTTTACTTCTTTCGTCATTTTGCAAACACACCGGAAGTACTTTACCTTTAGAAATTTATTAAACGAAATTTTTAGTCAAAATCGGAACGGAGCGAAACGGAACGCTTGAAACGGTTAAACGGAGAGAAAGAAGAAGAAAGAAGAAGAAACGATAGAAACGCTGGAAGCGTTTGAAATGCAGCGCTGGAAGCGAAATAAAAAAAACGGAAACGCAACGGAAGCGGAATGGAAACGGAGCGGCAAACGCTTCCAACTGAAATGGAAACGAAACGGAGTGGAAACGGGAAAATTGTCAATTTCGTGATTTTCAGTACTGTATCTTCAAAATGATGTTATTCCAAAAACGGCGAAACGTGAAAGGTCACAAATAAGTCTCCAACATTTCATATTAAAGAAATATGTTACCAGTACGTTACGGCGCATAGTCGTTTAATATAGCTAGATAAAACGTTAAGGTAAGAGGGGCCTAAAAGAAGCTATTAAGAATCCTAAACTAAGCATGTCCATAGTGATAAATATCATATATCAGATATTAAAATGAAATATGAAAGAATTTCACTGTCATGTTTTGGAAAAAATCACATTTGAATAGGGTGACCCCCTCGCCTTGTCCCAGGACCATTTTTTACAAGTGGTTATTGCTAAAAAGTCTAATTGGAGGTTCAAAACTATAATATATTTTAGCATCAGTGGTGTAACTTTATAAGCATAACCCTAAACATTAAAAAGAACTTATTTATATGTTCAAGTACAAACATTTGATGATTTTACACTAAAAAAGGCATCTATACCCCCTCGGGGAAAATTTCCTTGACACAGAGAAACATACACAAACAGAGTTTCTAAATAATTATACAGTATATTTATAACATACATATCAAAAAGCCAAATACATATACAAATCACAAACAAATAATTACAGACTTTCATCTTTTAGTTTTTGAAATATTAGCTTTTAAATTGTCATATCCATGTTTTTCTTAACAACAACAACACAACAAACCTGTGAAAATATTTTCTGTCACAATTTTGCGCAATACCTTTATGTTTCACAAAGATTTTTACAGATCTGATTAAAACTGACTTCTGAATGTGTATCCGTTACAATAAAAACTTAAATTTGTATTTTTAAATGTTTTATTGCAGTTTTACCAATTTTTATGAAGCATGTGTTACAAGGTCATGCAAATGTCAAATAACTAGTCCTTCAAAGACCTGTTTCTGGAATGTAATGTCAGTGTAATTTCATTTACTGAGTACATTTAAATATTATTATTTAATAAACACTATTTAGGAATGTGTTTTTTCTGTTTCATTAGACATTATTTTACAATTTTTTTTAACTTTTATAACTGGAAATTGTAAAAGTTTTGTTAGAAATATAAGTTGTACAAACACTGTCTTTGGATTGTGATTGAGAAAAACCTTAAAAAGAATCGTTCTACATATCGACCTCTGCTGTCTCTGTCCGCCATTTTGGTATTTTCCGAAAATATAACCAATCGTACCTACTCGGCGATCTCCGGCAAGCTTCGGATATATACGTAGAATCACCGAAGCGGTGATCCGAGTGAAAATATAACGTTACGCTTTGGGATCCCAATTTTTGGTAAATATTTTTTTATTTTTAAAGAAATATAAGATATTTTGTTGAAATTATTACTTGTTTGAAAAAAATATTATCAATATTTGCAAGATACATACAAAATAATGATTAAAATGTTTGCTACGATCAAATCCGATTAGTTCCGGAGAACGTGTCGGATATGCCGAGGGCATTTACGAACTCGATGTCGCCAAACATCGCCGTTTCAGACAGCATTGGCTAATTAGGCCCCTCTTACCTTAACATATTTAAACATGTATCATAAACTAAAACATTTTATATAGATGGATATCTGTTTACGTCTTTTTCTGGGTAAAATATTTAACCACGTTTTCATGAACAGATCCAAGTAATGATAATGTATAAATATTAATAACAGTTAAGTTGGAAGTTTGGAAGTTGGATAAAAAGTTTGCTTTAGAGATTGGACATATAGTTTGAAAATACTTGCAGCTTCTATCTTAAATCTTTCTGTGTAGGAACGTGGACTTACTTTATTCTACAGTGATAAATATTATGTGTTGGATTTGGAATATATTATAGCATCCGTGTATTGTTCTACCTTTGGATTATTTCAACTGTGCTTATCTACGAGGACATTCTACCAATAACTCTTCAGGATTATTCGACGTTGATTATTAATTGGACTATTAAAAGGACACCTCCTAAAGGGACAAAATATAAGCTAACAGTATTTTGCTTTCTGAAATTTTGTCTCATTTATTTGTTATGTTGATTACGCCATAGATTCAAATGTTTATTAAATTTAAACATTATTGTACTAGTTTTTTGCTGTCTTGTTCTTTCTGTTACACCATTTCGTCGTTTAGTAAACGTGCCATTTTAGAAATAAACTTATATAGCGACACCCGGTCGTAACTGAAATCGGGTCTCGAGTCCGGGATTGAAAACATTAAAGGATAACTCTGCTTTATGTGATATTTCTTTTTTTTGTGAACAAATATTACTACAAACCAGCAACAAGCTACCATCGCATTAAATTTGCAAAATCGCCTACTCAGGAGGAGTTTAATTTGGCCAAAAAAGTCCGATTTGCTAAACATCGCTGCTCATTAAAATGTTCCTGGAATTAAAGTATCAATGCGAAAACAGGTTTTTTGCAACATGCTTATTCAGACTTTGATTGAGGACAACATACTTTCGAATGACTTTATGTCGTTTGTAAAGGAAGGTGTTTCAGACCATAACATAAAATTAAAATTGCAATTAGAGAAATTAAGAATGGAACGAGAAGAGCGACTAGAATACAAAGGTTAAAGTTGGAAGAAAAGAAAATGGAACGAGAACGAGAAAAGAGAGGAACGAGAAAGAGAACGAGAAGAGAGAACGAGAAGAAAGAGAACGAGAAAGAGAACGTGAAGAGAGAGAGAGAGAGCGGGAAGAAAGAGAAAGGGACAGGCAGTTTCAGTTAGAATTGAGAGAGATGAAACTAGAAAGAGCAGATCAGACACCCATTCAAAAAAGCATTTGATGTTTCAAAGAATATTAGACTTGTTCTTCCATTTCAAGAAAAGGATGTTAACAAATACTTCTTACATTTTGAGAAAGTTGCAGATAACTTGAAATGGCCAAAAGAGCACTGGACTTTACTTCTGCAAATTGTTCTGTTAGGTAAATCACGTGAAATCTACACACAGTTAAGCATTGAACAGTGTTCTAACTATGATCTTGTCAAAGATTACATCCTTAAAGGCTACGAACTGGTCTATATTGGCATAGAGACAAAAATTAAGGAATTGTAAAAAGGAAACTAATCAAACACGTGTTGATTTTGCTTGAACAAA
>CM017558.1:42284292-42482668 GCA_007844125.1 Sinonovacula constricta | reverse complement strand
TTTTATCAAATTTACAAGCAATTCTGACAGTCTTGAGCTCGTAAAAGTTTAAAAATACCTACTAATTTACAGCTGATATTTCTCACAATTTAGTATCTTGTTTGGCACAAATTCACAAAATCCAAACGTTCAACTTCAAGAACAAAATTGACTAAATTAAGCGAATAATGAAAAAAAATGTAAATACCTACAGTTACGAACTGCTGTTGTATTCATCTATGTTAATGACCAATACAAAAATGAGACGACGAAAGTGTTAAACAATTTGTGTAATTCTAGATTGTACATGGTGATTTCTGGGCAGGTCTAGGTATTAAGATATAATTATTTATTTTAAATAAATTATTATGCTACAAACATGCAAATATTAAAATATTGATTTCATCAGATCATGACATCCTTCATTATTTCCAACAGAGAAGCTACTCAAACAACACCAAATGTCTGAATATGAGTACAACTATCCACCTTTTTATATATTTATATAGGAAATAAATCACATGTTTATGCAGACCTTTTTACGTGTCGTCACGCAAAATATCATAATATGGAGAAAACGAAGACCACATTCAAGCCATTTTGAGAAATCGAGACAGTCAAATGGTTAAATTGAAGAAGCACATTGATTAAACAAATGTAAATGTCTAAGACCTAGCGACTGGTAGCAAGATAAATGTTTTGTCTTGGCAATACCATTGTATATCTAACGGAACATAGAAATTAATGCGGTAAACAACGAGCAAGAAATTGCAAATTGTATATTCTTCACCAGATACCACCAAGGTATGATCGCCCAGAAGACGGAATTATCTAGATGTTCCGATTTTAAATATAAGAGCGCAAGACTTGCTCCATACAATATAGGTGGAGTGCAATGTTACAAAATCAATTTAACGTTTTACATATTGTCCATGGTGTAACTAGCAATACTGGTTGATCGCAATATGTATATATTGTTTATAGAATACAAACGTGATTTTATATTGAAGTCGTGTAATGGTCCAGATGAATCCCAAGGCAAACTAGACCAAGAAGAGAATGGCTATTATTAAATGCCAAAAGCTTAATTCCCCCTGATTCTAATAGTTGTTACGGTTTATTTCGTGAAACATCTACAGAATGCACAAGCCAATCTTTAAGTGCCTTTTGTTTCATTTATAAAATTTTATTGAAATAATATTAGATCTACTTAAAAAAGAAAAATGTTTAATAAGTTGCAATTTACATGACACATTGTCCATGAAGAATAAAAAGAAGAATCTTTTTTCCATTCTAGATAGATTTAAAGCAGATTCAAATGATTATTTTTAGCGTACAGAGAGAAGCCCCTGCCATTTATGCCCAGTCCATTTTCTTCCTTTACACACGGGTTTTTGTGACTCGAACTGCACTGACAACCACCGAGACAGAATCATCGAGTACATGGTTGAAGTGTTCAAGCCACTAATCAAGAAGAGGATTGACCCATTAGAAGTTGTTCAGTTTCTTGACTTTATAGGTAGGCTCAATGAAATAGTTTGATTTAACTGGACACAATTCACGCCAGAACATTTGTTAGGATCAAGTAGTTCAGATATGACATCACAATATGGCAAACCATGGTACTATATGACATCTTCGAGCATGGATAGATTAACATTATTCTATGTAGATTAACTAGTTGCTAAAAATAGTTCGAAAAAAAATTTATAAGCTTTTTATGATCGCCTAATGACATTAATTAATTGTTTATGAAGGACATCGTCAATTGTACACAATGAATTAGCTGTGATATTTTACTTATAACAAGCTAATGTTAGTGCTTATTTGCTCTTTGTTTACCTTATTCTTTAGATAGTGGCATTATACGGTCAATCGAGTGTCCAAGAAAATCTGTAGACGCTAATTGGTTTAATCCACAGAAGTATACTCCAGGAAAATGGACGGCCTTTTCAGACGCCTTACTCCAAGCAGGTATACATGTGATCTAAAATATCATTGATGTTAGAGTATTAGTAGTATCAGAAGAATAATATGGTATTTTTACATTGTTTCTAAGACAGAAAGTGTGATTTTAAGAGCTCTTAAAACGGATTTTATTATCCAAGTCGTCCTTTTGACAAACTGATCGATCAAATGAGGACTGGTGGGCTTTCTCGAAGTAATGACTTGTCCCACTGTTTATCACTATTTGTCAGTACATGTTGATACCTTTGGACAGAGTAAGTTTTATATTCTGAGTTCTATATCTAAAGTATCTTGACCTGTTAATGATCATAAAAGGCAGATAGAAACTAACAGCAATCCGTGAACAATTACTTGTATCTATTTATGTTTTGCCAGAAAACCACCATCTGCATGCACTCTCAATTCAAAAACAGAAAGTGACAAAAGTATCCCAGAAGGTTGATGAAACTGCGCGCACCGACATCGCCCAGAACATGTGCATCACGGACATCCTAGACAAGCTGGAAGAAGAAGAAGTGATAACTGTTACCGACAAGGAGCGGGTGTTAGCGATGAATAAGCAAAGGGGGGAAACCCATGCTGCCCTTCTCCTTCTAGATTTAGTGCCGAATAGAATAGAAGATTGGGACAGCAGATTCATTAGAACATTGCGTTCATGTGGCATGGCAGAGTTTGCTGATAGCCTAGAAGAGGCAATGCCACTAAAGACATCGCATAAAAAAGAGCTGCCGGAGAATTATGAAACTGGTAGGCTTTAGTAGATTTAAATGAAATGATATTGAACAAATATCTCATCTGTTGATTTGTCTGTCATACAAAAAATAACGTCACATTGCAAAGGTAAATATTTCAATTTAGGGCGAGTACTATGCTTATTTTGATAGCATTTTCTAATGATGACGTGTGCTATGTACACGCGATTTGTAAAACCTAAAAAGCGAGGTCAATATCAATTTGAATTGCCTCCTCTCCTTTTCTGACAATATCTTACAAAAACTTCCTTAAACAGCTTAGTTAAATAAATAATTCTTGATAGAATGCAAAAGCAAGATAAAAATAAATAATGTAATATACTGTTCATGGATGTTCACTTCATTTTACGAAATTCACTACCCAAAGGCCCCTGATTTCGTTATAAAAATATTTGACTTTGCAGGATGACAATGAAAACAATAGTTTTTTTATGTATCATGTTTAATATTCCTGTTAGAAAATCAAAATGTACTCTAATGTGATACCCTACCTTTCAAAGTCATGTCTCGACATTGCATCGGAAATTCTCATGATTCCGAAAAGGTTACAGGTAACAAATATATCTCTTTTTTAATTATTCCTTTCTATGTCCAAAGAGTTTCAACGCTGAACTTGTTTTAATTTCATCATTAATTATATTGTAACATTGAAAGAAATTGATGGGAAATATAATTGTAACTAGAGATTTGAGAAATTCAATTTACTTTACAGATACGACTGAAGTCAAACAGGTAGCGACAAAACGTCCTAGAAATTCGTATACTCCAATGCCTGGAGGGGGGTTAAAAGCCTCAACCAAGCAAAGTGCAACCCAAGAGAAAGACATTACTCCTCCAAAATTACCTCCCCGTCAGTATGCAATCGAAGACATAAATAGCAGCGACAGAACGACAGTAAATAGGAGGCACCAAGAGAGGTCCAAACTCCCACCAAGATATCCTGGCACAACGCAATTGGTTTCTCAAAATGGTATTTAATTTATTGATAAAATTAATTTAAATCAGGATTTTCTGCACATTCGTGTTGGTATAAGGCTAGCGTTTTGAACGAATTCAAGTAACCTATGGCAGCCATAATCTTTGTTTACATCGGACCAATGTCAGCCATAATCTTTGTTTACATTGGACAAAGACAGACCTAGCTTTGATTTAAGGACATTTGCGAAATAACTATGACAAAACGGTAATATTTTAATACATTTTTTTCAATTCTGCCAAAAGATTAGTAACAAGGTGCATTTCACATGCATGTTTTTTAATCTGATCATTTATTTTTTCTTCATAAGATGCAGATGAAGCAAGCATCGTACAACACTCGGTATCTGACTCAACACGAACACATGACAAACTTAATTTACAAGATGACAAGATACACGACTCGCGGGATTTCGCTGGGGTCTGTAATTTAATGAATACAGTAAAAGAGGTTCCAACCAATCTGATAACTACGATGACACTGTAGTTATGAGGCTGCATAAACAATCATGTGAACATCAAATGGAAAACAACATAGACAACAGTGACGTTCACGGTATTCTCCAAGTCGCTAAGAAGGCAACTCAAAGTCACCAAGGACAACTGAATTTCTTAGAGAAAAAAGATCTTCCGGAAGGTAATTGGATATAGAATTTATCTACGTAATTTTAGTGTATATGCTTATTATGGTTGTATAGACAGCCTATTAAATATATCTATACTAAAGTTAAGGCAGCAGTTCCGAAATACTAACGAAACAATCGCTATTTATTCATTGTTGTTTTCGGTGATTGAATAAAACTTTATGTGCTTGAAAGCACTAATGTATTCTCTTAATTACGCATATTAAACATTTGGGAGGAGTTTCCATCTTCGCCGTTTAAATCTATGTTTTCTACCTGTAGTAAAAGCAGTAGTTCCGAAACAAAAGCATGTGTTCCGGAACATGTCTATATGTCGGCATATTCCACCCGCTGCAGTACACAACGGAAGTGGGTGACTTTCTCAAACTTATGTTTAATTGTCAAATGACCTGTCACTATTCTACTTAAGCGCACAGCAATGGGTAGTACACGAAAGACAAACCACAGTAAGCATTTAATTTTTAAAGGTGGCCTAACAAAACACCCAAAACAGATTTCTGCATACAGCTTTACTGACCCTAAGATGTAGGCATATAAATAAAAAAAAAACGTAAGTTACAAAAAAACAAAATGATTGTCAAATAATATCATTAGTTTATGACAATAATTTTGCAAAATAAGCAGAATCGATAATATGGATAAGCTTCATATTTTGAAAGACTAGTTAGGTCATGCTATTAATTGTGAAAGACAAATGAGTTTTATAACTTTGGTCAAGTTACAAACCTGTGTGCATCTATGGATTTAATGGCTTTCTTATCACATTCCCTCTGGGTCTTTGACGTTTTTTACCAAGCAGACAGTGCTGACTCAAATTAGACAACAGTCTGGTCAAGGTCTAATCTATCTGCCAATAGTTGTAGCTCATAATAAAAACTTATTCCTCTGAAGTATACACCCTACAAATTTATGGCGATTAATATCTATGAGGGCATGATATTATGAAGTAAAATTTAGTAGAGAGTAAATATTTTCTGATTTTAAAAAAGTATTAAAGGTGGTATCCGACAGTTTGTTTGTTTGTTTTTTTGCTCAAATTACCCAAATAAGTCATTGGCGCCTGAAAAGGTCTTGCAAAATGCTCTTCATTGATGCCAAAGATCTGTGAGATCTGTGTGAACAGTCAAGGATAAATCCCCACTCATCATTGCAAACTTGTGTTTCCTATCTGAGCCATGCTGCATAGATAGCTATTTTTAAACTTAGAAAAACCACGCGACCACTTATTTTATTTAGTCATCCGGACAATTTTCTCTGACCTCGGTATCTATACCACTATCACATTTTTTCTCAATTACTACATTCTTTAAAAGAGTAAGAGTTCAAAATTGTCTTTATAATGACTAGAGTATGGGTTTATGCAAAAAGTATGCCCATATTCCCAAAAGCATCGGTCAGATATTTGAGTGCGTATTTAATATATGCAAATTGTTGGATACCACCTTTACCGTTTTACAAACTAATTTTCAAAATAAATTTCTGCTACCTTATCAATAAATTGAACCTGCTATTATTTTTTAATTTTTGAAACAGAGACATCATTTTCCTTGTATGTCATTCAATGCAAAATATGATCACGAAATTTAATGCCAATAAACAATTTGAAACTTGGCTTGAAAAACAAAAACAACATAAAACACATAATTTTGAAGGATTTCAAGGTAAATCCAGAAAACAATGATGCAAAAAAAATGAAAAATGTTAAGTAATTCACGTATAGAAGAATTAAGGAGGTACTTCTACAAAACATTTCAAAAACAACGCAATGAGTAGCTACAAATAGAGGAAGAACCTGCCAATGACTGTTTATCCCCCGCCAATAGGTGCTTTTTTCCCCACAAATTGTAGACTAAGAATTTAACATCATTATTACAAGTGCAATCTATAAAAATATTTAAAAAAAATAATGAAAGATGTATCAGTTGTTTTTAACACTTTTACTGCTACAATCATTATATTTGCAACATTCTATAAAGGTACAACAGGACAAATGGTATCCTAACCATATGTAAAGTCTCTTACAAACATTCAATTAAAATAGTTGAACATGGTTCTATTTCTGAAACTGTCTTGTTAACTTGTTAACTTGTGCAAGTGTTTATCAAAATACTTTGCTACTGGCTTGATAAAGTATTTACAACGCAGATGAACCCCACCACCAATATCATGTTGGTCTGGCCAGGGGTATGAACTTAATACTGGGTTACCACAGACTTCAGCATATACTATTCCCCCTTTATCTAACACCTTCCTAAAACAAAATACTAGTTCTCTTGGAACATGGCCAAATGGGAGACCTGCAATATCTGACCAAAGAAATTACGTTGTTCATCTGTTAACAAGGTGTGTAAACTAGGATGAAATGTGGATAGTTCTGGGATCCAGACAAGACTTGCACTTTCATCATGAATGTTATTATTTTTGCCATCTACAGTAATCTAGTTGGAAGATCAGTTCTGGGAGGTTTAATTTTGAAGTGATGGTAACCTTTTACAACACAGCTTTGTACCAAAATTGAAATATCTGACAAAGTCACAGACGCCTCTCTGGCAGGCAGGCTATATGTACTGGTACCTTCACCTGGCTCAGTTTCTTGATGCACCTCAAGAAAAATAAAACAAATGCTATTTTATTCATTAAGTAATGATTGTCTTTATAGTAATGGGCAAATAAAAGAGAAATGTTATGCTTGGAAAACATGCAGACATACATGATGTCAAAGCACATCACTTCACAAGATTTTGTTAAAGAAACCACTTTAATATATGTGTATGAATATGGGATACATATTTTCATTGATATAAAATATGGATTGGTCTATTTTATTGTAAGTATTGTAAGTAACATTATATTAATCCAATGTAGATATACAGCATAGCTCAGCATGACAATTATAACAACTGGCCTTCAGTTTGTTGTCCCGGTATACATATTAACACACCCCTACCACACCCCTACCCCCTACCCTCCCCTACCCTACCAACACCCCTACGCCCTACCCGCAACCCTACCCCCTAAACCCTACCACACCCCTACCCCCTATCCTCCCCTTCCCTACCAACACCCCAACCCTACCCCCTAAACGCTACCACACCCCGACCCCCTACCCTACCCTCCCCTACCCTACCAGCTTCCCTATCCCTACCCCCTACCCCCTACCCCATAAACCCTACCACACCCCTACCCTACCTACAAAAGAAACTGCCAAAAGTCAAAAATAATCGCAAAACCAATTGTCTTTCTTGTACCCTTTGCTCGGGTATGCTGTTTTTTTAAATCAGGACCTTACATATTAATAAATATAATTAAGTTATTTTATCTGATATTTTCGTTTCTACAGAAAATGCAACAGAAGCAAGCACCGTAGGACCGTCGGGTTCTGATTCAACACAGGATAATGAAAAAAGGACGTTTGAAGATCAAAAGGAAGACAGCGTAGATAGCACTAGTTTTCGAGGTTTTCGCAAATTAATTCAAGAGGCAAATGAAAGTACAAATGGAAAACTGAATAACATTGAGAAGTTAATACATCTCCTTCAGGAAGGTAATTGGGTATTTAAATAATCTATGATATTTTGTAAAGTTGCTTATTATAGCTTACATTCTTATTAATTTTGATAAAGGTAAGTTATTGGTAATTAATTAAATTATTAAAAGTAAGTAATCTGCAGAATTCAGCTTTGATATATTCCGTACCTACAAAAAAAATACTATTTTGCTCAATATCCAAAGTGTGAAGATGCGCATGCTCGGGTAATGGTGTAGGTTGAGGTAGTCTACACATGTTAGGACAACTGTTAAATCTGTTTCGTTACCTAAGCAACCATTAATGTGGTGTTCTCGCCATTTTCTTTTTTTGTCAGAAGAACCAACTGGCAGAAATTACCTTTAAGACCAGAAGTCAAATAGTGTTCCTACGTACATCTCAAGACACAAGTTCCCGTATAACTGATTGCATAAGTGTCCTTTCTAAATTAGCATTAAGTATCAATTTAACATGTTAACAACTTATTTTTCCTTTGGAAAAAGAAAGGACGCCACTTGTCGAATAGTAATTTTTGCCGATTGGTAACGCCTTTTTCTTTTCACTTGCATGTGGGGAGGTCTTCTTGCTGACCTGCTGTGCAACGGTTTCTGCCCAAACGATTGCTTGTCGACTGTCATTAATAAAAACTGGACAATGCTAAAGGAGCATTATTGCGACACTGCGATGATTTTCAAAACGAACTAAAAAAGAAACCACCTTTATTTTCGTTACATTTCAGAAAGGTGTAATTTGGCCAGTTCTTCGGAATACCTGCCATTAATTTTCCCAGATTCAAATGCAAGAACTGTGGAAGAGGTGTGTTCACAAGATAGTCCAGGTAAACAATGATATGTTTCAATTATTGCTTAAATCGTTATGTTGTAATTTATCTTCGTCCTTCATGTGTGACATGTTACCGTCTTTAGGTATTGTGTCATTGTTTCACTATTTAATATAAATCACTGTTTTAGCTGAGACTTTTTTTGTGGCCTGACATACACGAATCATGTGCTTCGTTAAGAATTAGAATCATTGTTATACCAGTTGAGGATTATATAAAATAATTTAATGCATGTTTACATTTGAAGGCGACTTTCAACCTGAAGATAACTGTCTTCCTCTATGTTCATCGGAGCAACTTGACAATAAAAATGAAAATGGTGATCCTGCTACAACTGGTAACTGTAAAAATACTTCCGAAACCGTGCAAGCAGCGATACCCACCACAACATATGAAGATCAAAACATTAATCTTGCTGCAGAGAGAAGGGATGTCTTCCAAACAGACGGCAATTTTCAAAATCAACCAAGCCCTATGTCTGCTGAAGGTGCAAGACAAGTTGAAACTGCACATAAGTTAACACCACTGGATGACAAACATTTGAACAGGTGTACAGGCACAGATCCTCTTTCGGATGCTCAAAATGCCCAAAGTCTGTCAATGAACAATTTATTAATAGAGCAGCTAGTGCATAAAATAGACCAATTAGAAGCAAATCTAAAAGAAACCAAGAAGCAGAATTACGTAAAAATAGAAGGACCTCGCATGTGCGGACACACAAGTCAATGTCAGAGTCAAGCTCAGTTGCCTCTTGTGCGTGGTCCAGAACAGCAATACGGATGCCATCTGTTTGCACCGCACACAAACACACAGAGTCCTTATTTCCATGGAAACTGGTTTCCAAATATCCAGCACGATCCACACATTAGAGTCGATCAGATAACACCGCAAGGTAATACACAGATTCCGTCCTTCAGTAACAACGGTTTCAGATATACCGGTCAAGAATATCATAATCAACAGTTTGTACCACACACAAACACACAAAGTTCTTATTTCCATGGAAACAGGTTTCCAAATATCCAGCACGATCCACACATTAGAGTCGATCAGATTACACCGCAAGGTAATACACAGATTCCGTTCTTCAGTAATAACGGTTTCAGATATACCGGTCAAGAATATCATAATCAACAGTTTGTACCACAAATCTATATGCCCGGGATTAGGCAATTCTCGAATCCTTACGGTAACAGTACTCCATTCTCGCGTCAAGATCCACAAAACAGCAATATGCATGGAAATATACAATTCTCAAATACTTACGGTAACAGTACTCCATGCTCTGGTCAGAATCCAGGACTCAGAAATCATCAATTTATACCTCCCACAAGTACTCACAATACATACAGCCCACGTTTCAACTATCCTCAATCTTTTGGTATGCCTCAAAATCCAGAATATCTAATCAGTCGTTAGATTACCAGAAAACAAGCAATAAAATATTTACGTATTTTCAGATACTGTTCGAGACAATCATTTGACTGATGAGTTCAAAGCAATTGTATGTTTTGCCAACAACCATCTATTTTATTGGTTATTGTACATATTCGCAACCATGTTTAATATTTCGGCAGAGGTTTGTTGGTGTAGTGTGTAACATAGAAGCCAAAAAGCCGTTTTAAGCGAGCGTGACTTCTTTATGCCTAATTAAAAAAACAGACTGATTATATTGTAAAGTATTGCCCTACTTTGTCGCATAATCAGATTCCTCATCGCCGCAATTCCGGGTTCTTCGAGCTATAAGTAGCTGGGATTACCGGTAATTTAAACCGGGTTGAAATGAAAACACTGTATCTGATTACTTCTAAATTTCTCTGTCAACTAAACATGAACTTTTCATATGTTCCTTTATATAATTATAGCAAGCCAAATTTAAATTCACTGAGTGAAAATACAATTTTGCCTACCACAGACTGAACATAAGCATTTAACTTACACTAAAAATAGATAGATTAACAGCCAACAGTTCCTGACTAAGTAGTATCTTTACACAATTTTTGAAATGCAATGTCATCGAAAGTAAAAGCAGTTTCAACACAATTAAGAGCCATCAGAAACAGATTTGCTTACAAGTAATTAGTCTTAGTCAAATTATACATAAAATAATAAAATTTATTTGTTACTTTAACAAACTAAAGAGATGTATGAATGTAGTATTTGTGGCATGCTTATACATTTTCTGTCAATAATAAATAAACATTGTTTCCACTTTATTCAATCTAAAATTTTGTGTTGTGTTTCTAAACTTAGATAAAACATATAAGAAAGAAAAAGGTAACATGTATAGAGGGTCTTATTTAAAATAAAACATGTATTTAGCTTTAGAATGGTCGATACGATTATATAAATGACGATGAATGTTTTTATAAAAGATGTCATATGGAAATGTAAGTAAACTATGCGCTGACTATCGTGTACATACATGTGCGTTTTACTTGAAGTTGCAAGATTGATTTATCTTAGCTTTTGTATGACAGAGGGATGTATGCAACGATGTATATGGCTCAACAATACAATACTTTCATGTGGGTTCTTGTGAGAACAGTATATGTGGGACTTCATCGCCATTTTAGTTAGAATATTTTATTGTCTGTTTTTATGCTTAATTATTTACATGTTATATGTTATAATTTACATGTTTCAGGATAGGTTATCAAAAGTGTTAATTTAAAAACTAAAAAATTATTTTAAATATATAAAGGGTTCATTGTAATTCAACAGGGTCACATTGTCATTGATTAGTACCTCTTACCTCAATAATGCTATGTTGAACGGGTATTCCTCCAACTGACTGTTTAAAGGCAGTAAATGTTGGGTTTGCTGTATTTTGTATTATGTCTCGTCACAGATATGTGGTAACTTTGTAACTGACCTGGTATGTGAATGTCACGTGCCTTTTTCATATTTTTAAATGTATGTTGCAGTTCTTATAGGTCTTGGTAATATTTTCTTATTGTTGATATTTTCGTTTATATAGGCTTTCATGGAATCAACCGTTTTTGATGTCTATTATTTCATTTCAACAGTATTCACCTGTGACCTTAGCATTTAATAATAATTAACCAATGTTTTGTATACTTTTGTTTCTGTTTATTGTTCTATTATTTTATTTCTTACGTTTTGCGTTTTTGAAAATATATTGCTCAAAATACACCGCTTAATTGTTGAATGTATAAAAGTATGTTTATATTTTATCCAGAAATATTTTAGCCTTAGCTTAGCATAAATATATGCATAGAAATGGCGGTCCACTGAGCCTTTTAAATAGTAATGAACTTTTTCATTGAGCGACAATGAATCTTAAGTTGTGTTTTCCGCAGTATGAGCATACAGCCATAAAGCTGCACATCTCCATAAGGTCTTCAGCTGTGCACCGTCCGTCTACGAGTGTTTCATTCCTTTAAACCTTGAGACGATGCAAAGGTAGTGCTGATCTAGGATTGTGCATCTACCATTCGGTGGATGGCTTCAAGCTTTCTTGTGAACGAATGCACCTTAGCCAACTCGACGCTTTTTCATCCGTCTTTCCTAGCTCTTTCACAGCAGCTCTTCGTCCCTTTTCTACAATGCGCAAAGAGTTGTTCATAGAGTGCTTGCAGGGACGCCTGTGCATCCAGCTTCAGCATAGCCAAGTCCGCACGTTCTTTGCACACTCGCTGCCGGTCTGAGCAGTTTGGCGTCTCTCCTCCCGGCAAAGGGTTATACACTGACCGCAGCAAAACTGTAAGCTGAGTGGTTCACAGTTACATGTGTCTGACCAAATTCACTTATTCTATGTGAAAACCCATCGTGTCCATGGCCCCTGGGTTCCTAACAGTACAGCTTCAGCGTTCTTGATCTTTTGCTGGATCATAGATCTTTGCTGTTGCCCTCCTGCTGGACCCCACTGAGTGCGTAATGTCATTCCTAGCACCTGTCTACCACTGCAGGTAGTCCCAATAATGTCCTTTTGCCTAAATGATTCCGCCAGGTCCACTTTTGGCTGGCTGACCATTTCCTGTCTGTTCCAAATACAATCCCAGCCTTCCGCACTAGTTAATCACTGGAGTCTCTCAAAGTCACAACTAGTCTTTGCAATTTAAAATCTTCTAGCAGAGAAAAAATAGTAGTTGCAACAGTGTGGGAAACTTGGGGCAGTCATAGCCAACGTGGGAGATACAAGTTCCTCTTATGAGTTTGTTGAAATTTCATACATGGGCAATGGCCAGATGAGTCTTGGAAGAAGGCAGTGTTGATACATTCATGCCTTATATTATCCAGGAAGACATGTCCTGTAAAAGGCTTTCGGCCACTCGTAGACTTGCTGTTGAAGGATCTAAATGTTTTTATAGTCTTTGAGGCTATCGTCAAACCACTTTCCAAGGCAGTTAATGGGATTGTTAATTATGGATGGGATGACTTCTTTGAGGGCAATGGTGCCTGATAGCGTACCTTTTCTGATGACCAAGCATCTTAATTTTTTTGGGTTGGAACTTTATCCTTGCCCAGGAGACTGTGTCCTCTAGGGCCTAGAGCATCAATCGTGCTTAGATGTAGCTTTCAGTACCGATGGTCAAGTCGTCCATGAACCCTCTGTTTGATGGAAGTCGAATCCCACTTTTTATTTTCGGCCCTGTGGTTTCCCGTTCTGCTGCGTTGATGATAAGGTCCGTGTCCATGATGAAGAGGAGGACCAAAATCCTGCACCAAATATCTTATCTATATTGATTAAGTATTTACCCTAACAAATACAAATTATTCAAGATGCCATTTGTCTATTTTTCATTCTTACGAAACAAAATGATACTCTCCGTAGGCCGTCCATTTTGTATAAAAGATTATTATGTTTAGCTATTTGTTATACATTTTTACCTTTAAATCGTAATAAATAAAATACATGTCATATGCTCTTTGCGTATCCATCAAACACCATCCTAACTGACTTTTTAAATAAAAGATTCGTTTTGGGGTAAATCAGGACAAGAATAAAAGCCAAACACTCAGCTAATATGTTGATGCTTTGTTGATTTTTTTTTACCTGGAATAACTGCAACGGTAAATATTTTGGGTTTATGAATGCATTAACTTTTTTATTAAAGGTAAATTTCCATATATTGAAGAAAACAGTTCTTTATACATGAGGCTGTGATAACAACGCTGAGGAATAAATAAAACCCGACAGAAGTGCACAGAAAAGTAAAAATGTTTTTCAATAAAAATTTAACATAAAAATCAAACTACCAGTCCTTAAGTTAGAGCAATCATAAGCAAAATTTTTCATTGTTTTGGTTTTCTTTAATAAATATAACTTAATCGTTACCATTATTAGTGAAAGTATTAAGGCCAGTGTATAGTGACGAATTTGGAGCGTCTGCGCAGACGATCGCGCAGATTTGTTTTGATTTGAACTATCCCGCATTCATAGCGTTGTGCTGCGACTTAAATTTCTGCATGGGATAACTGTCCACCTTCGTTTTTAGGTTAACTTCTTCTACACCACTTAAAGGATTTTAATGAAACTTACGACAAATGTTAGACACTATTTGCAGATATGCATGAAGAATTATTATCATTCTCTGATCCGTCTGTCAGGCTGTCTGGTCCTTAACCACCAAGTTTAAAGAACTCTGCATCTAAAGTAAGTATTTTCTGATAGTTTTTCTATATTTCTTTAAGTTTAATTATTTTATTTTTATTTATTATGAGATATTTTTGTAATTATCACTTCAGGGATAGCCTTGTTTGGTTTTAAATGAAAGCTTTATTTGTGCTGAATGTTAGAAACTGCCATATAGGCTTGTTTACCTTTTTTCACAAAAATATAGTTTATGCCGATTCCTTTATATGTGATGGAAGACTTTTGCCTCTCCCTATAATGTTTACTTCTTTCGTCATTTTGCAAACACACCGGAAGTACTTTACCTTTAGAAATTTATTAAACGAAATTTTTAATAAAAATCGGAACGGAGCGAAATGGAACGCTTGAAACGGTAGAAACGGAAGAAACGATAGAAACGCTGGAAGCGTTTGAAATGCAGCGCTGGAAGCGAATAAAACGAAACGGAAACGCAACGGAAGCGGAATGGAAACGGAGCGGCAAACGCTTCCATGTGAAATGGAAACGAAACGGAGTGGAAACGGGAAAATTGTCAATTTCGTGATTTTCAGTACTGTAGTTGATATGATATAACAAAGTTAATGTCTGAAAATGGCAACATTGCTTGTTTACATCAACCATACACATGAGGCAATAAAATGATTATTTCAATGGTAACCCACTGATTTATTTTTTTTATAATCTACAGCTCATATATAAACTAAACTTTTCAGAGTTATTGCAACTAACAAATTTGTCACTTTCCAGTAACCTTACATGTAATAATATATTTTCCCCTGTATATTAACTTTAGAAGAAAATATCAAATTGATAGATTGGCGAAAGTCGGTGGATGGGAAGACTTTGACTTTTTTCTTCACAACTGATGTTTTCAGTGCAATCTGGTCACGACTTCACGGAGTTGATATCAACAAGACGCCATTTGAATATTGTCGTGTTGTTTGAGGATTTTTGTCTGTAAAGTTACTGTCACTCGTTCGTTTTCTTCAAATTACGTGACTGTTTAAATTTAAATTAATGATAATATTTAGTAGATAGCTTGTGGAAAGATGACGAATGGCATTGGATTTCATGTCAGTATGGACACTGTTACTATATAAGTAAAATAACTTTTTACACAGTACAATATCCCAACGCAATCGCAATTGCCAAGTCCATCACCGTACTATTGTTTCTACTATTGTTTCCCGTGCCCTAGCTCATATAATATCGGAATAGTGTGGCCATCAATGTTAAGGTTACTATTATTTAAGGTTGTTTCGTTTTCTTCAAATAATTACTTTTATGATTCCGGTATGATGATCAGATTTGGTAGGTAGTTACTTTATAGGTATACAAAGAGTAGGTTTGCTTTTGGCGTTGATATGGTCAATGCCACTGTTACTTAACAAATTTTATATTTAATAGTTAATTACGGGATAACCCATTTCGCTCGTTATATAACTTATGTAAAGAGAAATATTGGGATTGACATTGTGATCAATAGGGCAGATGTTTATGTCACCGTTACATCAATTTTAATTTACTTTAACAAGGGACATACTTTTATCACATGATCCACCCTGCTTCCATTTAAACACCCATTGTATATTTTGTTTCACCACATAACCTACCGCGCGAGCGTGAGGTAATACTCATGCGTTATTTGTTTGGTACCACACTAGTTAGTTATCGTAGCCGAATTACCATTTGATATATTCATACGCGCTGTCAAAAACAATTACAATGGACACTGGCTTATTTTCACTCAATGATTTTGTTAGCATTGATGGCAAAGGTTCTGTTGTTATTAGAAAAGCTGTTTCAAGAGAAAATGAAAATTTGTATATGGTAAATTTATGTGACACTGACTTTCACTTTGAATTTCCACCAGAAAGACAACAGGTAATACAAAAACTCTACAAATGTGAATCAAGCGTCCAGCCGTCTCACTCAAGATTCAATTAAGTAAGTGAACATAAGTCGACGAATTTAATCATATGCAAACAAATAAAAAATACACTGAGCAAGACTTTCAAAGATTTTAAACTGTTAAAGGCATTTTTCTCCGAAATAAATGAGCCACGAGAAATTCATACAATTCCACCTACTAAGCTGTCAACACTTCTGAGTCGCTTTATTCTAATCGTTACAAAGCAAGATGGTTATGACTGTAAACCTAGTTGCAAAGTTGGCTAGTTTTGATCCTAAACTTCGCCGACATAATTACGGGGAAAGTATTGTATCTGGGGCACTTTTTGCAAAACTCAGGGAAACACTGACCAAGAAGCAAAAGCAACTTAAAAGTTGGGAAGGGGAATATGCCAAACAAACGCGAGGCCCTTACTAATGATGAGGTAGAACTACTTTGGCAGAAGCGTCTACGCCCTTCTGGTTATTCTACACCGGACAGCCCTTTTTTATATCGCATTAACAACTGTAGACCTACTTTGTCATATTTCATGAAGGATTAGAAATTTTGCTGTTTATTTAATAACGAGTCACAAATGTGTTCTCACTTTTACATTTGGCTCGCAAATAAATACCTTTGTCCTGTAGGACTTTGTCATATTTCCTAATATTGTTAAACGAGTATGAAAACAAAACCCCAACACTCGAACGTGAATTCTATTTTTTTTTAAAACGAAATACATAGATCTGAAACATAAAACAACAGTTTTGTTGATAAAACAGATGGTATGATTAATAGACTACTAGGTTATTGCTGAAGACAAAATGTTATCACACACGGCACGACAAAACCAAATCGCTCGACAAGCTTCGAGATTTTCTCAGTTTTTAGTGTGATAAGTTTTTTTATTAAACACTAACCTAACACTTCTCTATATATTACACTAGCATACAACAGTTTTTGTGCAATTTGATTGATTGCGAGCACCATCACGTGAGCATTTGATTTTCATACGTTGTGTTTGTAAATACGCTGTGTTTGTAAATATTTGATGACAGGTAATTTTCAAAGGATCAAAGCCTGGGAGAATATGGTTAAAACAAGCTATTGGAGTAAACAAACTTGTCACCATCATGATGTAATGGATCAAGTTGCTGGGCTCTCAGCCGAAAAACGTCTGGCGGACCACATCACCAGGATACATTTGGTAAAACAAACACACACCGAAAACATTTTCGCGAATCAAATTATGCAGAAAACTGGACACATAATATTTAATTCATCAACAACTATTCTCACATCAGTGATGCTCAAGACAAAATATATCTATCATCCTCACAACACCTAACAGCCCTCACCAGCATGCTACTGAAGCAAATCACGACTTTAATACTTAAAGCCCGCTGAATTCCATGACAAAGAAATAACATCTAACGGCCCACAGTGGTTTCAACAACATGTTTCCAGAGAATATACATGGTGGAACTTTCCACATCAATATTCGGCATCCAACATAAAAAGCAAGTGTTAAGTCCACTGCAGAATAGTCAAACCCAACACACAAAAAGCGCAATTGATACAGCCAGCGACGAAAACTAGGATTTTAATAGTGACCTTCACACACTTAATAAACTTTTCTGGGTCACTCGTTCTGCCGTGTTTACTGTTTATTTGTTACAGAACGAGTTATTTTTACATGCTATTGATGATATTTTCCATATTTATAAATGAAGAATAAATGTTAAAAATGGTACATTTTTGTTTCTGCTAAACAATGCACTTTTTAAAATATCCAATCGTAACACTTCGGATAATTCGCGAATCATCTCTCGGATGTATGTAGGTAGTCTGATCACCTCGGCCATTTCCCTAAATGAGACTGCTTTTGTGGCAGACGTCAAAACAAAGATGGCAGCTCGGATGAGAGCTCACTACTGTTTGAAGCCTGCAAAACTTCAATTTGTGGCGGCTTTAATTTTAAATCATCCAAGTTTAATTTACCCAGCGCAGCAGACATGCAGCTGTCAAACGATGCCATCGTTCATATTTTGTGCGAACTACATTTTAGGCATATTCTTCTTCCGACTTCCGGCGAGCAAAACGATCGTGATTTCTGTTAGTATCATTGCACCAGATACATCCGAGGGATTATTGTCCCGTGGACGGAATTATCCGAGGAGTTCAGATTGTTAAAATATCAAGATGCGTTATATTGTGAAATGACGTCACAACCACTTGCGCTTTAAACCAGCATTAGTGTTCAAGATAAAAGAGGACGAATATGCGCGTTCAAAATCAGGTGATAAAAATACTCTGACACTCATTTAATTTATAACAACACTTACCTGACTTGTTCAGAGGCTCATTTACTATCATTTTTTTCTGGACTCGTTTAATAAATGTTTGGTTTAAATAGATCTAATAGGTCAAATCCTGCATATTCACTATATTTATATATAATCCTGACTTATTTTTCCTCTTCCTGTTATGTAATCAATAATAAACTGATGCCACAATCTTCCACATATAAAAAATGCATGTTCTTGTACCTCAACAAAAACAGCTTGAAATGATCTGTGGTTTCAAATCTGAATAAAAAATAAACATATACATCAATTATATTCGGAAATTTTGAGTGTTAAAAATAAAAAAGTGTTAATTGTGATAAATACAAATGCTTGCTTGGTTGTACTACATGTATTTGAACAAAAGTCATCTTGGATGGCAGTCCAATGCTCTGCGGACTGCACCACTGTATCTTGGTAAATGATTGTTATTGTTTATGTAATCCTATTACATGTATACATTGTGAGTTGATTATTGTTCGCATTAAAAATATCTACATAACCTATGCAATGATTTTAAGAACTCGTGCCTTTATTTTAACCTGCTTTTATCAGTACTTTTGGATTAAAGTCAAGCCCAATGATGGGTAATAGCTAATGTGCATGTTCTGTTGAATATCCTTCTAGTTTTAAATTGTTTTGTACCATATAACATAGATTTTTCTGGAAATATTGACAAAATTTATATTAGAATGTGCTCATAATAAAATGTAGGATTGCAACACATTGTTATGTTCAGTAGTACACCAGCCTTTAAGGTTACGCTAGTCAGGTTAAGGGTTGTTTACAGTTGTTGGTTTATGACGTAGCATTCGCGTAACTGCTAGAAAGAAATGGATCATGCTAGAAAGTTCATTTGTTTATTTTTAACTGGGTTTCGAGAATGTTCTGGGTTTCGTGAATGTTCTAACGATTCGTTGGGTCTATATAAGGGCATGTTAGCCGATTTAAAAGGAAGTTTACATTAGAGTTTTGACATATAGTTTGGTGATACTTGCAGCATCTATATTAAATCTTTCTGTGCTGGAATTTACGTAGATTGTACTACATTCTACAGTGATATAAATATTGAAGTGTCGGATTTGGAATTATATTCATTACATTCGTGTATTGTTCTACCTTTGGACTATTTCAACTGTGCTTATCTACGAGGACATTCTACCGAAAACTCTAAAGGATTATTCGACGTTGGATTATTAATTGGACTGTTAAAGGGACACCTCCTAAAGGGACAAACTGTAAGCTAACATTTATTTTGCTTTCTGAAATTTTGATTTATTTATTATTGTTTTATTACGCCATAGATTAAATTGTTTATTAAAATAAAACATTATTGTACTAGTTACTGGCTTGTTCTTTCTGTTACACCATTTAGTCGTTTAGTAAACGGGTCATTTTATAAAAAAAAACTTATATAGCGACACCGGTCGTAACAATATTGAGGATTAAATGATTTCTCTAAAACACACACAACATAAAGATATTTAAAAAAAATATTAATAAAAATAATGAACAATATCACAGCAAGAACATCTATATACATATACAGTACAAAACAATCATTTTTGTAATGATATAAAGAAGCTAAATGCATAGTGAATATAGTTAGAAAATCAGACATTTTGTGTATAGCGACAAAGGTTTTTTATTTCTTTAACAAGATTGAAAGTTCTTTATCTCTTAAATTTATGTCTTTAAAATCAAATGAGAAAACAAAGATATGTGTCAATGTGCCCAAATAAGAACACTGCATGTATGAACTTATATTTCTAGAAGATTTCTCATTTCACCATGTAGATACAGAAGCTTTAGAAAAATGTAACCATATTTTTCAATGAGATTTAGTATTGGTTAAAACAAAGAAATAAAATCTAATATTCACTAAAACAAAGAAATAAAATTATATTTTTTCTTCTTCCTCAAGCTAAGAAATTCAAATCTTGCATTTCCTAAAACAAAGAAATAAATTGTTTAAAACATTAAAACAGGTGCCTCAATGAGATATTAAGATGACAAGGTAACTTATTTGCTCTAGTCAAGCTCAAAACATTAAAGCTAAAAATAGGATGTGAAAATTTACATTATGAATGCATTCTTCTGCAACAATCCTTATCAACAAAATAATAAATAATATAAAGGATACATACATACTGAAAATAGCTTCTAGTGACAAACCCTACCTATAGTTTTCTCTTTCCATTGGAAAACTTTAGACTTCATCATAGAGTTTTTTACTATTCAGATATTCTTTTACAAAAACAGCAAATCAATTCTCTAATATAATAAGCAGTCTAAATTTGTTGTTCCATTTAAGCATCTCATCAAACCTACACTGTATGAATAGAATCACCATTTTATTTTGGCAAAAATTACATTATTCATAGATTTACACAGCTCTTTTAGACTTTTTAAATTTAGCCGCTCTAGCTTCTGTCATTTTTCTTTGAAATTCTTCTTCTTCCATCTGCTGTTCCTTTAAAGCCTTCTGTCTATCCTTTTCTTCCTCTTCCATCTGTTTTTGGAGGTCTTTCCTCCACTTAAAATGAAAAAAAAATCAATCACTTAGGTAACAGTTTATTTACAAGGAAACAAATTCTAAATATGATTAGAGTACAGTAAAATAACAATTTAGACATTTCTTGGAACCTTTGATCCTTGGAACATTTGGCATATCTGGCAGTAACTGTTTGATTTAATCTCATTTAAGTGTTTTTGTTACTTTCACATTAAACTTGAAATGGATACTATTGTTTAGAGCGCTGGTTCACATTGTAGTATATTTTGTTGTTCATAAAGGACTTTGTCATTGTTTTGTATATAATAAAGGTAAAGATTAGTTAACTCCATGTACATGACACAATTTATGCTTCATATCTATACAAATATTGTGTCACTATCAAACCAATGCTTCAATTGTCATAAACAAACATTGTTTTGAGGAATACTAGGTTAATGACCTTTGAATGGCCCAATTATTTATGAAAACTACTGCAAGGTTTTCAATTCTCCCAACCTAATGACAAACCATTCTTTTAAAGGATGGCATGCATTCAACTCAAATAGTTTTAGTGATAAAAATGTGGTTTCATTTCATTTTTTTAACAGGAGCTTATAGGGAAGCATATACACATATCACTGGTGTGGTTGTATATATCCGGTAGTTCAGGGATATTGGCTAGGGTTAAATGTATTGCCTTACAATTGTTGTATACATACATAAATGCCTTCTATCATTGTTGAAGCTAAGTGTTCAAGATGTGCAGGCGTTGTACATTTTATAAGGAACATAATTTCTATCTAAATTGTAACTAATGATTTACATGTGTAATTAATGTCTTACAAGTAAGCCAACATTTTATTAATTATTTTTCTTACTTGATTTACACTCAATATCCATCCGACACAATGACATAATCTGCTGTTTTTTTATCATGGTATTTATCAAGACCTGCACTATCTGCAGCTAAGACTATCAATACATGTTGTAACCTATGCAAGAGGTTGCTAGAAAAGAAGTCAGAACAACATGAACTATTAACAAATGTAACACGTTACTGAAGTATGTATATTTCACCTGATCCTCAACGATCCTTCTTAGATCAAAGCTTGTCCGTGTATTGTAGGTCACTGGAGGTTCATAGAGGGCAGATGCCAGTTGGATCTCCTCCCTGGAAATATATATTAACAGATAATGTTGGGGCTGATGGTCTAGCAGTTATAGTCACCAAAGTCATTCCCCCTTGCCTTTTGGGTTCATAACATCATTCAGATTAAAATCTTTCACAGGAGGAGGTCTTCCAGCTGACCTGCTATATGGTAGGGCTTTTAATCTATTTTACGGACATATCTGTAGCCATCCTTTAAAGACAGCTGAATAGAGTAACTAATATAGCATGATAAAGACAGAACACATGAGTAGCATGTTCAGCATGATCTTCAGTTTTAACCTGCAAAGCATTAATAGACCTGGCTTTCGCATATATTGGTTTTATCCCTATATGCCCACTAGGAGCTGTCTGATCAGCAGCTACACTATATGCACTATATGCTGCCCTGTCTCTACCAATATGTCATCTTAACATTATCTGTTATGATGTCATTTCAGTTTATCAATTTATAACTATAAGCAAACAAAATCATTTCCAAATGACATGCTGGACATACAAGTAGATAAGTTCATATGGTCCATTAGTGTGATTCTTACTTCAGAATTGTCCTCGCCTTGTAGTCTTGTTTGTGTTTGGGCTGTGGCATGGATCCTTCCGAAGCTGAAAGGACTTTGTTGGGTGATGGAGTGGTCTCCCTCCTTCTGGGGGAATGTATGGGTCAACAGGGTGTGGTAAAGGGGGAGGTAGATCTGGGACAGACCGCCCGCCACCTTGGATCCAAGAGTGTACGGCTCAGCACCAGGCGCTTGTTCAGGAACCCCTCCAAGTCAGTATGCACCTATAGAAATAATGTCAGAGTGGTTTGTAGTTGGGGGTTTTATCGCACAGCTTATAAATATTATAAAGCATTTTTCATGACAGTATATCACAAACAAATTTATTTTGCACTATTAAATAATATGTAAAGATTTTATGTTTAGATGTTAGATGTTATATGGTGCAAGAAAATTATGTAAATTATTTTTAAGGAACACCAGTAATTAATACATAATGTTTTTTATGTTACACCATTTTTTCCTCTGTAAATGTTTTGTCAGATATTTTGTTACAACACCAGCTACTAAGTGAATCAGTCCAGCTATAATTGGTTGAGGGCAATCTATGTCTGGGTAGAAACACCGACATACTACAAGCCAACTGCAGTACTCTGTTACTTGAACTACTTTTGCTGAGATTGGACTTCAGTTCACAACGATAGAAGATGACTTACATTTTATTTCTTTCCCTTTATGTGTAACTTAGCAAAAGTTACTGATAGATTTTAATATTTTTAATTAAATATAATTGTTTTCCTATCTATCAAAAGAGATGGTCTTCACATTTAAAACATATTATAAAAGCATAATTTTCCTTTTAAAGAAGAGTATTATTGGTTTACATGTAATACTTATTGTCTGACAAATACTACAACTATACTATCTATTTAAAACCACTGCAACATAAACAATAGACTAAAACAGCACAAAAACATAATTAATTACAAACTTATTTAACATTTATTAATAACTATTCAGAAGAAACTACCAATAAAAACTTTCAAATATCTGTAATTACAGAAACTAACATTTTTCCAGCTTAAATCAGATTATAGCAGTTTAGTATAGTTCAGAAACAAAAGCCAACTGTGTGTTCAAAGAATAATTATTTTCTGCATATTTATTATTTTGCTTCAGGTAACTGCAGGTTTTAAACATGTTAATAACATCAATCTATTTACCGAAAAAAATCAAGTAAAGGCAAGTTAATGTTGGCATGAAAAGCACAAGAAGCACGGGTTAGAAGCACATCTTTGGCTCATTAATATTTGTTTAAATTTGAAAGGATAAACATGTAAACACACACACAATAAAATATAAAAACACATCAACAAAAAACAACAACAGAAAATCCTTAAACTAACAAACACACTGTGTATTTCCAGGGCAGGTAGCATAAGAATTCAACTTTGAACTTTATATATAAATAAATGGTCATACATCCGGCTTTTTATTGGTGGAAGAAGACCCCAGACTTATATCTGGATAGAACCACCGACACACCGCAGGTTAGCTGTAAAACCTCCCCACACTTAAAAGTTCACACCCCAACATAAATTTGCAAACAAAGAAGAACATTCGCAGATTTTTTATAGCTGAACCTACTGATTATTAACAGGGTTAAATTTAAAATAATTATTCTGGGATTTATTCAAGTTCTCTGCTATATCCACCTTAGAATTTATTAGTAATTCTTGCACTTTTATATAAATATTCAAATCTAATAATTTATACCATGATCTTAGAAATATTGATGGTCTGAACTCAAGACATAACACAGTAAATAAAAACACGTAGTAAATTTTTATCCATGTGCTTACAACTTTATACTAAAGTTACTAGACATAATAATGAAAACTAACAGGTACAGCAGATCATGCTTAAATTGCTTCAAGGTGAGATGGATGATTAGGATCTACACTATTTTATTTTGTAATCTTTCATAATTCAATAATAAATCTCTTAGCCGTTTAAACATGGAAGACGTTTAAACAGGATCTGCACTATTTTCTTCTTAGTCTTATGCAATCTATCCAGTTAATTATATATTAGATAGCAAAAATGGGGTAAAAAACAGTTTACCTTCCAGAAAAACATGAGGGACTATGTTTCCAGAACCCCTCCTACCACAGAAACACCCTCCTGCTTTTTATAGAGGGCCTGATGAAAACTTATTTGTATTTTGTCTTACCCAAAACAAAACCCCTCCCATTGTTTTTCCAACCTGGACAAAAGCTCAACACTTTTTCTTCCTGTCAAAATGCTTCCCTGATTTTTCAGACAAAGGATCTAGGAGGTAAAAATTGAGTTTTCCCATCAGAAACATATGAGGGTGGTTAAAATTATTTTTACCTTCAGACATAGATAGAGGGACCTCATGTCCTCAAGTGAGGTGTTTATGATTTTTGTTAGCAGTATTTATTTGGAGATGATTCTATTATCCTTTCACTTTCTTTCGCAGACGACGGCGTGAAGTTAGTAAGGTGTTTTTCTAAACTCAGCATTCCAATGTAATGCCATTCTAAAGACGGTTCAGACTGGTTTTGCGCTTTTATATCAGATCTTATAATTTCAATTTTGCTAATAAAAAATTACTAAAATTATGAGCTAGTTCTGTGGTAGGTGATAAGGCAGAAAGGGGAGAAGAATTCGTTCCGCCAAATAAACGTTTATTTAATTTAATCATGGCTTTTGATCTTGGCTACATGCTTGACTTAATTCAAATAATCTTCAAATAATTTCTTTTAGGACTCAGGTATGATTTTCACATTTGTAGGTAGATACTTTATGGGTATATGAAGATTGTGCTACTGTTACAAAACAAATTTTAATATTTAAGATTAAATAACGATAAACCATTTTGTAATATATCTTATGCAAAGAGAAATATTGGGATTGTCTTGTGATCAATAGGGCAGATGTTAATGTCACTGTTACATCACATAATTTATTTCACCACCATATATGAAAAAAACTGAATTCTTATGTTTTCGTGATGTAATCAAGCATAAACTGATGTCACGAACTCTATCTTTCGTTGTTGATGAACCTCAACGATCCTTCTCTGAACAAAGCTCGTCCTTGTTTTGTATGTCACTTAGTATTTTATTTGCATATCCGTTTGGCATGTCGTTCTCTTTATATATGCTGTCAAAACAATGGTAGATTTTATTTGTAGGTTATAAACATGTGATTGGATCACTGCTATCTGCCTCAACATATACCTGTAGATATCATTTATGTGTTTTCTTTTAAATAATTTAATGACAATACATTATTTTAGGAATTATATTTTTATAAGACCCAGCTATTTCATTTTAGAACAAGTCTTTAACCATGCTGACTGTCAAATACGCATGGCCGGTAAACACTGCCTAACGTTGAAATCTTTTAATAGCAACGACAAAATATATAAAAACAACATTATTTGCAACATCACCTATAATAATAAGAAGAAGAAATACGAAGGGGTAGTTGTAAGAGGAATAAAGATGGGTGATGGGGAGTTTTTAGTTATGTTTTATAGGTGCAGTACACGTATCTAACCTTCTTGCTATAATTAAGGTCGAAAAGTTGCATTAAACAATTTCAATTGTGATAATTGAAATACTTTAAACATGTATGGCAGAAGAAAAAATGCCATATAGATTATCAATGCTTTTAGATATAAACAACATTACGATAAAATGAGACAAGTTTTAAACGTTGCTTTTCAATTAATCAAGCAAAAACGGATACATAACCACCCTGAACATACAACAAAAGGAATAACGTCCGCTTTTACGGAAAAATTTTAATTATTATTTCAGGGAGGCTTTTGGTATGTTTTACCTTTCCCATTTCGGTTAATGTAAATTAACGCTAAGTGACCCCAGCACTGTTGCCATCTATTGTCTTAATGGAGGCACTGTGTTAACAAAGGATTATCCAACAAAAAGGATTTTTGTTCAGCTGGTAAGTAATAAACAATTTAAAAGTTTTAAGCGTTAATCGTATGTTATAGGTGTCAATGTCATCATTTTTTTACATTATTAAGAGCAAAGAATTACGTGATTGAAGTTTTGAGATTGTTGTATGTACCCAGTTAGACTGTGACTTGCTAGAAAGTCGTACTATTTATCAGAATTTTGGACTGAAGGACCAAAAACAAAAACAGAGTCAGATGACATGTTTATCAAAGAAATGTGTGCTGTCCTGAATGCAAACAATGAAAGATATAGTTTTAGAGTTTCTAAGTGCGAAAGCCAAACAGAAGAAACATATATACAGTAAATAAACTTTATTTTGTTAAAAAAAACTCCCCATTTGTAGGTTAAAAGCAAGAAAATATGAAACAAACACGGAAACAACCATTAAAAATGCTGATCATTTTCGTATTATGTGTTCAATATAGCATTTTTACTACATCTAGTTAGATAAGGACTTACGTTTGAGTAACGTCTGTTTTTACATTCATTGCAACGACCATTCATGATCAATATAGCAACGTCCAGCTTTTTGGTGGAGGAAGACCCCAGACACATGGGGTAGAACCACTGGCGCACCGCAAGCCAGCTGGAAGACGTTCTCACATTAAGCCCTTCGCACTGAACAGGACTCGAACCCATGTGGTGACAGGCTAGGCAGAGGAGTTACAAATCGGTGACTCAACCACTACGCCACGGGTTTGAGTAATGCTTAAAACAAATTGTGTTTGCTTAAAATTGCACATTCTGATAACTCTAATGAAAATACGTTGGTTTCAATTATATTTTATACGTTACCTGCAAAAGTCTAGACTCACCGCTACCCGAGCATTGATTTTCTGTTGATTTACTCCCGCTATTTACATACACCGCCAAGTAACTATCAAATTACTTAAGATACATGCCTTCAATTGTTTTCACAGTTCTACTTTGGTTGTCATCTGGCTTTTGATAGTATTTGCGTTGTATGTTATGTACCGCGTTATATTTCTATTTTGAATGAAAAGGAAGGGATTTTAGGCATTTTTGTTTGATAATGATAAAACCTATATCTTATATATTATGGTAAAACAGACCTACTGACAAAATAGTATGTTCAGTTGGTGTGGTTTTAGGAATGCTCTACAGTAAAGGTAAAGCGTTCGGGAAGATATGAACGTTACGAGTACACCTGTGTACACCTGTGTAAATTATTGCGGTTCATATCACATGTAACCTGTGCCTACCCCTATTGAGTATCTCGTGTATTTGCGATTACAGAGGGTGAGTAAACCCATAATAATACCAAATGACATAATAAAATATGCTGTTTTATTTCACATACACAATATCCACCAATAAACATTCAGACAACATGTGTGTTATCAGCAGCTCTAAGTAGGCAAAATATTAGGTCACAAACAGGAAAAGAGCGATCTAAGTTGGTAAAAGATTAGGTTAGAAATCTGAAAGAAGAAATTGTATGTAAATGGCAGATGCCGCAGGAAATCCGATTATAGTTCTCTCTGTCGAGGACCTGCAGCGTCAGTGTGTATACACCAGACAGAACGACCACTCAATGTGTAAACCCCAGACTGAACGACCACTCAATGTGAAAACCCCAGACTGAACGACCACTCAGTGTGAAAACACCAGACTGAACGATCACTCAGTATGTAAACACCAGACTGACTGAACACTCAGTGTGAAAACACCAGACTGAACGACCACTCAGTGTGAAAACACCAGACTGAACGACCATTCAGTGTGAAAACGACGACTCAATGTGTAAACACCAGACTGAACGATCACTCAATGTGAAAACACCAGGCTAAACGACCACTTAGTGTGAAAACACCAGACTGAACGACCACTCAGAATGTAAACACCAGACTGAACGACCACTCAGTATGTAAACACCAGACCGAACGATCACTGAATGTAAAAACACCAGACGGAATTATCACTCAATGTAATAACACCAGATTGAACGACCACTCAGTGTGAAAACCCCAGACTGAACGACCACTCAATGTGAAAACCCCAGACTAAATGACCACTCAGTATGTAAACACCAGACTGAATGACCACTCAGTGTGAAAACACCAGACTGAACGACCATTCAGTGTGAAAACACCAGACTGAACGACCATTCAGTGTGAAAACGACGACTCAATGTGTAAACACCAGACTGAACGATCACTCAATGTGAAAACACCAGGCTAAACGACCACTTAGTGTGAAAACACCAGACTGAACGACCACTCAGAATGTAAACACCAGACTGAACGACCACTCAGAATGTAAACACCAGACTGAACGACCACTCAGTAACCAGACGAATCACTGAATGTAAAAACACCAGACGGAATTATCACTCAATGTAATAACACCAGATTGAACGACCACTCAGTGTGAAAACACCAGACTGAACGACCACTCAATGTGAAAACACCCGACTGAATGACCACTCAGTATGTAAACACCAGAAGGAAACGATCACTCACTTGAAAAGAGCTGAATGGACCACTAAGTAATTAACAGTTATATTTAATCGCTGATTTAATAGCTGAATGATTGCATTTGTGTTAAATTGCATCGATGGTTTAAATAGAGTGTGATTTTACACCTGGTTTGTTTGTGTGACGTTGCTTCTTACATTCTTGGGATTTTTTTAAAATCTATTTTTGTTTCAGTGTGGATATAATCGAGGTTAAGTATCACTTTTGTTTTGTTCAGTCGATGCAAGGTTATTAATTGACAGTTTGTTTATTTTGCTTTCGAGTAATTTTTAATTTTTCATTATTTTTTTTTTCAGGCGAAATTGTAATTTAGTTGCTTAGGTGTTATGTTAACTTTTGTTTATTAAATATTTTGTTTGCCGAATCTTTCGTGTCGCTTTTGAGTTCATTTAAAGAAATGCCTAAACCTAAACGGGCCCGTCGTGCGTCCAGGGCCTGGGATGGTGAGGAGGCTGAGACGTCTGGACAGGGTAGAGTTGGTGCAAGAAGAGGCAGGACAGTCGCAAGGGGATCTAGTGCACGTGCGACAAGCAGGAGCAAGCCGTTGTCAGAAGTTGGTGTGGGGAGCGAGCCAGTGTAAGAAGTTGATGCTTTTTTTCCCAACCTACCAGTAGCTTTAGTAAGTGTGCATGCGGATATTGGTTTCAATGTTTCACAGGCCATAAAAAAATTGTAAATGGGCAATACAATGAGCTGGCCCAGCTTCTAGAAAACCAGCCGGCTGTTGATGGCAGCAGACGCTTGGAGCTGTCCAGTTCTGGTGAATTATTAATAAGGCCAGTACATGCTAGCAGAGCTATCCACACAATAGAAAGTTTGTACTGATGCATTTTTTGATTATCTTTCTATTTTTCTGTGGGTGCATTCGCATAGAACAAATACAATTTTAAAGTACATGGCAAACATAACATTGGTTGCTAGTCGCCACCCAGGGCCTGGCTGGAAGCAGTATGGCCAGCAGTTTAGATTAAGTGTGACCGCTAATCCAGATTGCATATCTTTTGGGCAGATTGACCTAGAGCTTTGGCTGGTTTATGTTGGGGCCTCTACAAATTCGGGTATTGTTTACTCTTACAGTTAAGACGTGTTTTGACCTTAATTATACGTCGTGCGTGAGGTTACAGTGCCCATTTAGACATGTTTGCATAACTTGAAATACTGCTCATACAGGTGGTGCACAGTTGGCCGGTGTTCAGGTCGAGTCAATGTAAAGGTTCTGAGTCATTTTTTAGTTTGTATCCAAATAGAGTGGATGCGGCTTTATTTAGATGTGGGTTTAAAAATTGGTTTTGAGGGTAACAGAGGTAGTCATGTAGCAAGAAATTTGAGATCTGCACGTTTAAACCTTGTATTGTTGAAGGATAAAATTTGTAAAGAAGTGTGTTTGGGTAGGATTGCAGGGCCCTATGTTAATTCACCAATTTCTAATTTAAGAATTTCTCCAGTCGGCTTAGTCCCTAAATCTGATGGATCTTATAGGATTATAACTCTTTTGTCGTTTCCTATAGGTGACAGTGTTAATGATGGGATAAGTGATGAACTAAGCTCTGTGACATATATTTCATTTGACTCAGTGGATGGTATGATTTTTAACCTGGGTAGAGGCGCATATTTGGCAAAAAGAGCTTTCTGAATATGGCCTTTTTCGCCACTTGACTATTGCTTGCTGAGAATTAAGGATGAAGAGGGTTTGATATATAAAGATAACTTTTTGCCTATGGGATGTAAAATTTCTTGCTCTTTATTTGAGAAATTTGAGACATTCCTACACAGGTTGGTCAGTTATATATCTGGGCAATTTACTATGGATCATTATTCAGATGACTTCATTTTTTGTGGAACAAAGAATATGCTGGACAGCAAGTCTCTTGTTGACACGTTTGCTATGGTTTGTGGTTGGCTCGCGGTCCCTCTGGCAGAAGAGAAGTCGGTCGGCCTAGTTCAAAAAATGATATTTTTAGGGTATGAGGGAGATTCTGCTTCAATTCGGTAAGAATTCCTTTGCACAAAATCAAGGAATTAAATGCAATGTTATTAGGAAATCTGGTTCGAAAGAAAGTAACATTAAAAGAATTTCAACCTTTAATTGGAAAGCTTGCATTTTTTAGTAAAGCTGTTCGGGCCAGTAGAGACTTTCTGCGTACATTTTATGATGCAACGATGGGTATTAAAAGACCACATCATAGGATACCGCTATCAGGTGACATAAGGCAGGACATGCTAGTGTAGGTAGTATCTTTAGAGGAATTTAATGGGTTGATATACATTTCAGATGAGAGTTGGTCTAGTAATGATAGCTTTAATATGTTTGCAGACATTGCAGGGTCAGCTGGTCTAGGTTGCGGTTGTTTACTAGGTAAGGAGCGGGCATATTTTCAGTGGCCAGAGTCGTGGTTCGGAAATAAGATTTTGAGGGACATAACATTTCTGGAAATGGTTACTGTTTTGCTTGCACTGGTGTTGTGGGGTCATAAATTAATCAATCGACAGATTGTTGTGCTTTATATTGACAGCGAGGCCCTGGTAACCGTCATTAATAAACAGACTGCTAAATCAAAACGGTTTATGCAATTGGTAAGGCCCTTTGTGCTTTTGGCTATGGAACAAGGTATCGTATTTAAAGCCAAACATATTCCAACATATGCTAATACCATTTCTGATTCAATGTGCCGCAAACAGTGGGTGAGGTTTCGGAATGTGGCGCCGGAAGCAGACTCGGTACCGTTTACAACTTTACTTTTCATGTTTTGTAAGATATACAATAGTTACTGAGTTTAATTGACAGACAAACTTTGTTAATTAAGATGACGTACTTGCCGCTACGTCATAGACGCTTACATCTAAGTCACGGAACTATCTAAAATAAATCCGAGAGACGATTTGTGACTAAATGGTCATAACCAGAAAGTTGGTGCTTATGTCTGATTGGCAATAAAGAAGTATTAAGTAAAATACACTGTTTGTTGTTATATGTAAATATCTGTATGTAGACCTTCAACTAATTTAGCTTAATTATTTAATTTAAAATACTGTTTAACTAATATTACTTCTCCAATCGGCTACAATGGCGGCCTTTGCGCATTATCGTATAGTGGTTAGATTTGTGTACGTATTCAAATAGTTCTCAATGCGTTATGTTTTTTTTTTAATTTTCCGAGACTTGATTTTCTATTCAGGGTCGTAACTTTAGCGATTCGTTAAAGCTTATAATTGATTAATTACGAAGATAGAAATAAAGACCTAAACAACGTTCGATTACAGAATTTACAGAATTGTAGTCATTAATATTAAATATGTGATAAATACGTTACAATGTTCAAATTCAATTATCAAATTAAATATCTATATTTAGTATCAATTCTTAGTTAATTAACAAACATAATGCAATATACAGAGCGTACCTTTAATTGCCGTATCACTCGACTAACAATATCAATTCGTATGGCAAGTCTCTTCTAACTAAGATAATTAGTAAACAGGTTTATCTACATGTACTTAAACATATGATGACAATTGATACATAAATAAGATGTAATTCTAATGTCAGTTACCGCCGTGTAATTATTTATAATTATCTATTGTAAGTTCGTAGCAAACAACCTTTCATCAGGTCATAAGATTCTGTGATAATTAACAACGTAAATATCTTAATTCGTAATTTCGTAATTAACAATCAAGTATTATTTAGCTAGTTTCAAAACTCTACGTAGAATCAATACAAAGTTACTATGTTCTTATAATGACAAATATTATAATGTATATAACAGATTTGTAAAATACAGAAGTACAATAATACAAAATAACTTATCTAGTATTTCTCCCTGTCCAACAATTTGTCCCCAACAAAAAACGTGCGCGGATTCTTGGCCAGTTCAATCTTGCGAATGGGAAAGGCGTTTGACCATTCGTTCGGTCCTAGTATATATACTCAGAGGTGGAATGAGGGGTCGTGAGCAGTGAAAACTTTCAAGTTAGACCGTGTATATCTGTCATTTTGACTACCTTGTGACATCCCATACATGAAGTTCCCCTTTAGCTTGAATTTCCTGATCTATTGTCGTGACTGAGCGGTTATTTTATGCATAGTGTATTGTAAGTTTAAATACTTGACCTCGTGAGTCGTAGTGTTACAGCAGGGTTCGACATTAAGGCCCGACCGAACGACATTCACTAGTAGATCAGCGTCCGGTCTAACTAAGTCCTAGGCTAGCTGTACCGACTGGTTGTGCTCTAAATCGGACAAAGTTCGCCGATAATCTGCCTATGAATGAATCAAAAGGTAAAATAATATTAATAGTGGTTAAACTCTGTCAAACTATTGACGCTTGTCGATACAGTTTATTGGGAAACCTGCGTGTGTTATATTTAGCGGTATAGTTAGCAACAACCTTGACATGCATTTACTCATCGGCTGGTGTTTTCAGAACGAGGCTTTGTCCCCACGCACTTGTCAAATATCCAATGTCATAATACTTATTGTTAAGCAGGATACGAATGCTTATTTCTTTATCTAACTTCTTATGTTCTAATGTTTACAGAACAGTCCTTTTATTATTTATACTATACAAAAGCACAAATACTATTTGTAATGTTGGGATCCCAAGTATTACAATAACAGACTATTATACGGTTTGTTCATAACGCACTTCGTGCAGACTAAATGTCGAGCAATTTATTTAAGTTCGGTTTTTCGTCCGACAAAAAAAAAGACGACAGTACAAAAACGAGAGATGCTTCAAAAAACTGTATGACAAAACAAAGCGAATAAGATCGTTTTGTTCTTTGTTCAAAATGAACAGATGAGTTTAGTTGGTTAGATTTTGAAAAGCAATGTTATGTTTTGTAAGACATGCAGAGAGTATGAACAGTGTGAAGGATTTGTTATAGGTACGGACAATTTCAGAATCGATAACATAAAGGGGCAATTTTGAATCTGAATCCCATATATCTCACCATCGAAAATATGGCTCACTTCTTTTGTTGCATCCTATATTGGGGAAAAAATCAGGTTGGCAATGAGTCATGTGAGTCTGGCCTGTTCAGTTGTGTGAAAACGTCTAGTCATGTAGGCATGGCCATTCTTAACTTTCTAGTCATATAAGTACATGTACCAATGTATGATACCTATATAAGACTAGAAAATTAAGTATAATCATACCTAAGTTGCATTAATAGAATATAAAGTTTCATACTAATTTTCTATTCATAAATGTCTCATACTTAGTTATATTGGTATGCTATTGCAACACAATGTTGGAACTCATATAACAATTTGATTCAAGTATGACTTGTATGTGTATTATGCGTTTTACGTTTTGGTCTAGTCCAGTTTAGGTCAGGTCTAGTAAGTTTTCTAAGTTACTGGACCACTCGTCCAGCTCTCAAAAAAGTTAACGTCGAACCCTGTTACATGTAACGTATTATTTTACTTAAAATTTAATTATATCTTGATACCGAAACCACCCCAGAAGCCACGACGATCAGAACACAAATTATTGTTGGTGGGGGAAGCATTCCACCCGGACCCTGCTAGCGATCATGCGTACACATCATATCATGTCTAGCTACGCCCTTGATGGAAGTAAATTGTTACCATTAGGGGTATACTGTATTATGTTTAACGTTTACTACCCGGGCTTTAATTCTGCTTCTTATGTTCATTTGGAAAAACCCGAAAAATTCTACCAGATGAAGTCCTTCTAAAGATGGCGGTGTTGCAATCATAATGTTAATGGCTCTCAAAAATGGGATCCTTATTTACAAAACGGTACAGGAATGGCAAACCTGAGGTATGGTGTCTGTTCTTGTATTTCTTGAGGATGTTGTATGTGTGATATTCGGTATCTTCTTTTCAGTTTATAAAGCTATCCATTTTAAGTTGACTCATTACCCAAATATCTGACTAGGAGACAATTACGCATTGGGCATGTATCTGTATTTAATAAGGTACATAAACATGACGCCATTTACCTTTTGTGACTCCCTTCATAAAGATTAACAGTTCTAAATTCCAAATCTACGTTTGTTTATTATAATGAAGAAAGTAAGTTATCTAAAAGAGGCACCCATTCATTCGTCGAACGTAGTATTAAATCGAAACTATCATCAATATGTTCTACAATGTTAAAAGAATGTCTCCAAATGCAGGAAAAATGAGAAAACATAATTGTGACTTCGTTTAAGTCATTTAATGGAGCTTAGTATATATTTTCTTTTTCATTTCAGGGCATACCTGGCCGCTTTACTAACACGGTAAGGTGCAGCACATTGTGTCACACGAATTATGCTATTAAATAATTGTTGCATTCACGCTTAGCGCCCGCATATGTGAAACATGGTATATTTGTAATAACAAACCTCTTTACTTTACTGAATAAGAAACAAAAGCAAAGGGTCCTATGAAAATTACCACACATATTTATAATTATCTACCTCTTAGCACTTGTACAGCATATACAATTTAGTGTCTGTCCGTCTGTCCGTCTGTCTGTCTGTATGCTTGTCATGACTTGCATTGTATTGGCAAGCCCTGCAATTTATATGTTGTCTTTATGCAGGTCATGGATACGTTGTTTTCAAAGATAACTGGTTCAGTTTTGAGTTGCAAGGTATTCATAGGTTTTATGAGTTAATAAGTACTTGATTAGTAATACAGATGTCACGTGGAATTTCATTTAAGTAGTATATTAGATAATTTGTTAAGTCATTGGGGAAGACAATTAGTAAATAATACATAGATTACGAACTAGAATGGTGCGTGGTCAGGTAAATTCAAGTCAATTCAGTATTTATAGACCAACGACACACCGTCTTTTGCCATTTACAAGTTTTTATGACAAAGGTGAAAATGCAACAAACAAATAAAAAATGGGTAACAGGAATATCATCTGAGAAATGCAAATATAATGTGTATGTAGCATTTGACACGTGAGTAAATAGTAAACAAAATTCACGACACAAATGTCAGAGTTAATTACTCCGGGGTTTTTATTCGTAAAATTAAAGCTTTTATAAACAAGGCTACTTTATTATAAAATCGTTTGTTGGAGGCGGGTGACGAAAGGAGGACCATTTTTCCCCATCGAGATATTTAATAATGATCATTTATGCACACAGAGATGTGATATTCAAACTCTACAGGATAACAGTTGCATAATTTGCATATTTTATTTTCTTTTTGACTAAAACGATTTTCAAAGATCTCCATTTCCAAATAACAAAGATAGAAACTCACACAACATATAGATTTGCACCCCTCTAGGAAAACCGGGTTTTAATGACAAAAGTTTCGATTTTTAGTTTTTTAAGGTAACCAAAGAATTTATTCTTTCTCTTACAGGAAACTGAATGTTTTGCCAATCTGACATTTAATTTTTGATATATTAATACAGAAATACGTAATTGATTTCTAAAATTTGATTATTAATAACTGTTTAATAAAAAATGTTGTCAGGTTCGTCTGAAAACACGGACATACACAAGCAATCAGTACGTTCTATATATAGTGCTATCGAGGCTTTACTACATGGAGGCCGGTTATTTAAAAAACCTACTCATTTTCGATCACGCGATTCTATTTTTAGACACATGCGTATACTTGTGTACACTGCTTTAAATAAATATTAACCGCGGAGTGCATGCAAATGTAAAATGATAACGTACTAAATGGTTGTAGAAAATAAATTATAAAATGTAAACAATAAGAATATATGTCGAATTGAGCTTAACGACTTTGACTTGCTGTGATTAAAGATTCATGTGGCGAGTTAAGATAGTATAAGTGAAATAATATTTTAAGGTTTAAAAGCTTTATCAATATTTCAAATTGAATAGACAAATGGGACAGAGAATAGTTATGTACATCCTTTCAGCGTTATGCATAATGCGGTAGTTTTGTCGACTAGTCCGAATTCATCTAAAGACATAATATGAACAATTTGAAAACATTTGTCATTTTCAATACACACATGTGTGTTTCAAAACTGATGGCAAGGGTGCATACCAACGTTTCAAAAGGTGACACAAATACCACAACTTACCACAAGTTCACTGTCCCTTGGCTAGGACGTTTCAATCGACGATATAAATCGGTGATTCACGTTTACACATTTTGCTAATATCATGTGTTTACTGTTGATAAAAATAAATAAATCAAATATGCACTTTCGTCGGTTGTTGATATTCATAAAAAACAGGAAGTATAGTATAGTTTTTTAACCTGTCAAAATATCCATACGATTAATTGGTAGTCGGAAGGCTCCCGATAAAAATAGCATGTATACCATATCATTGCTTCAATACAGATATTCAATACAATGTCCGCTTTGACTCAGTGGTTACTGCTTATGGCTTGAGGCCTTGAAGTTCGAGACTTGGCGTCGGAACATTTATTTGCTCACCTACCGATGATTTAAATTTGTTAAGAGTCTCTGGCAACATGAGTTCCATGTGTAGGAACGAAACTAATGTTTTATAGGACAATCCTACGACTAACGAACACGTTGTCATCTTACAGTATAGATCTGGCTGATGACAGCAATCATGATTCCTCTGACGACAGCAGTAAAGACACGGCCACCGAGACAGAAGGATCCTTCTAAAGTGTTTTGTATATCTTAATAATAAACTATTTGAAAACATGCTCATATAAATATGCTTAAAGAAACAAAATCAAATAAGCAAAATAAAAATGTAAATAAATAAATGTAAATAACGTAAAAAAAGGCGCAAAACTCCATCTAAACAATAAAATTTAAATAAATAATAAAATAAAATACATAAACAACAAATGTAAAGAAAAATATATTTTTTTGCAAAACATTTCACTCACAAATAGGTTCGAAAACGCGAACTGTAGTGTTCAAACTAAACGTTTTAAACCACTGCACCGAGGCCAACTTAGAGTTGCGAGTTCCAAATATGAACATATCGCGACACGGTTTAACTTGTTTCAGGTAAGGGATTAGGGGATTAGGGATAAGCCGGCATTTTTTTCGATACTGCGCAGCGACATTTCTATCATTATAGCACATGGGCACTTATGAGGTGCCCAGGGACTGAACCCGGCCGGGCCATTATACTGACACCGACGAGTTAGGCGTAATGCTGTCCCGATAGCGTCGAGTTGTATCAGGTAAACGGAGTTGCGGGATTACTACTGCGAGCAATCGTAAAATCTCATGGATAATTTAACAGGTTAAAAAACTACACTATACGCGGAGGTGAAATAGAACAGCCAAACAAGGGAAACAACCAAACAACATTCCATAAATTGTTATTCGGATTGTAATTCGCTTTTGTGTCCCTTCTTATTCAAAGTTGTTTGGTTTATCGTCAAACCAGTAGTATTTCAGTTATCTGAAGACGGTCAAAATTTCTCGTAGAACCTTTCAGAAAACATAAAATTTTATTTCCTAAATATTAAAAAGTAAACAACAACAACAAACCACAACATTACTTTTACCTGTTTATTTCAGTTGGTCCGATGCAATCTTAGGAAAGATAAAGTTAATCTTCTTGTTACAGGTGCACATCCACCTTATCCAGCCGTCCGTTACAAATTACAACATTATGTTTCTTACACACAGATAACATTTTATGGGAGTAGTCACTAACGTATTTCTCTGGAAATAAAGCAAGATGATTTGCTCAGGGGCGGATCCAGATTTTTCGGGGGGTTGGGGTGGGGGTGTTATAAATAACAAGATCCATTCAAACTTTATCGCAGTAAATACACACACACACGAACGCACGCACGCACGCACATACACTCACAGAGAGAGAGAGAGAGAGAGAGAGAGAGAGAGAGAGAGAGAGAGAGAGTAGGGGAGAGAGACAGAGAGAGAGACCCAAACTTCGACCTAAGCAGTCAACAGAGAAAATATACGTTAAAAGCTTAGTATTTTTACGCTCACAGCACTACTCTTTTACCTGGTTGGTGGGGAAGGATGCATACCCCATCTCTCTAACACCCCCACCCCTCCCGCCCCCTTTACATAGTCCCATGGACCCATCCCTCGATTTGCTACAAATTGGCGAGGCTAGTAAGTAGGAATGTAGGCCCCTTTTCAATCAGTGGGTAGAACACGTTTCTCTACAAAGATTAGGGATGATCATGCAAGTAATGTAGTATTGTAGTTCCCTTGCAATATTGATGGTTTATAGAGATTGCTTGCTAGAATGGTGAGAATGTTGCTAAATAGGTGGAAATTAGGTAAATAATAATAACAATAATAATAATAATAATAATAATAATAACAATAGCAATAATAATATTAATAATGACTACAATAATAATAATAATAGTTATATATCAGACTGGTTGTTATGACGGCAGATATAGGTAGAAATGTAGCTAACATGTTAGACTGGTCGCTGAAAATGTTTTGGTGGATAAGACAGTTTATAAGTAGTCATGAAGTCTATGTTGTTGAGTCATAACGAGAAATGTTAACAAATTTGAACAGTTGCCCATTTTTTTTTCGCAACAGTAAAACCTAACTGTAGGCCTACCCTTTGAATCGAATGTTAATTCTTAAAACATTTAGTTAATGTAGATAGTATGTCAGAAAGGTCGTTCATTGTGAATGGTCCTGCGGAAAAGAAGCAAACATGCTACTGCAAATTTTGGCCGTAGGAATCCGCACCAAATGAAGTGATTAAACGTTTTCTTCGTTAAATCGTCCGAGACACAAATGCATTTTATTAAAAGACGTTATTGCAAGTCACCATTAAGGAATGCAATGATTACATAAGCAATGCTATAAACGTCTGTTTATAAAATTAGTTTGCTTTGCTTTCTCGCGCAAAATAAATTACTGGAAAAATAATTGTGACGCTGATTTTAAGTCTTATGACGTGCATGTTAGACCAGCGACTTGTAGAGGGTGTTAAGATATTGTCACCAGACCAGGCAAATCGATAAAACGTTGGTGTTAAATCAAGACTTTATCGAAGTGTTAAAGTTATCGTTATTAATGACATAGCGCAGTTATGATGCGACGCATAAAACAACGTTAAGTGTGCCCAACGAAAACAATGTAGGTAATACATAAGCCTTTTAGCAGATGCTATATGTTCTTGTAAAAACTTACACGTTTAAAAACGTTAAACGTACTATAGATTTAATATCCTTTCTAATATTTAAGAACCTCATACTTGCCGAGATTTGGCTAACTAGGAATTTACCAAGCATAATGCTATACATGATTTGTATTATTTGTAATATCGATTTTGTTTGAAATATATATACATAATAGGCAATATTCATATTAAAAAGGGAAGAAGGTAGAATGATAGAATGATTTGATCCGTTCTGTACCTCTGCATAAATTACAGCAATGACAATAGTTGATATGGCAAGATCTATAAAATAATTTACATTTACTCAATAGTACATATCTTATATCACAGTCGCATATATGAGAAAGCCTTAGAAGTACATTATATTTACGATTCGGATAGTTTACAATAAGTTTTCCATCAATCAAGTAGTTCTACGACTTAAATTAGATCTACAATATAATTTGAAATTGAAATGCATTGGTCGGTCCGTTCGAGGAAACACTTCACAAATACGAATTTACAAAAAAAAAAGAAATATTACCCACATGTGTATATATATCGACTAAGTCCTTCAAATACTATATTTTCTCGCCTTTGATTTACAATGAATAAACTTTAATAGCAATAACAATGATAATGCCAATATGTTTAATGATTGATTAATGCCACATTATAAGCAACTGGCGATTCAACAATTATCTTTTAGCTTCCCATCTCGATGGATAGACGATTGATGTTCTGAAACTGCCAGACATTGAGGTCACGTTGAATTATTTAACGCCTGTTATGTTATAACAACTCTCAGTGATACAGACTTATGTCAAAACATCCGGCCTGAGTTCGACCTGACGCCGGGCAGACTCCTTAGTCCTGTTCCGTCCGCCTTACCTTATTCTTTCCTTGCCATGTCTCCTCAAGTCATTGCATGCAGGTTCTTAAGATACGAACAACACATCGTTAGACGTCCTAAGTTGTTGTTTCTATCTGATTTGAATAGAGATACATACTTGCAAATAACACCTATACACCAAGACCGGACACAACATCTAAAGTTTTTTTTTCTGCTGATACTTAAATGTATGTAAGTCTATATTCCTAATCGACAACTGTATAAATGTATAGCTGTTGATATCGCTCTCATTAAAAATATGAATATTTATTATTTTCTTATGCCCCTTCGTTCGTCGTACGTCGTCCGTCGTGTGGCGTCAACAATGTGCTTGTGAACACACTAGAGGCTACAATTGTTATTAAATCTTCTTCAAACTTGGTCACAATATTTTGTCTGCATGAAATCTTAAAGGAGTTCGTAATTGGGTTACGTGGGGTCAAAAATTAGAACAAAATGTCAACTTTTAGAAAGACCTTGTGAACAAGCTAGAGAACACATTCATTGTCCAGTCTTCACTAAACTTGGCCAGAATGTTTGCAAGCAAGAAATCTTAGAAGAGTTCATATCTGGGTCACGTGATGTAAACAGTAGGTCACCAGGTCGAATCTGAGAAAAAAATGTGAACATATTAGAGGCCACATTTATAGCCTTATCTTGACCAAATTTAATCAGAATGTTTGCATGAAATCTTGGAAGAGGTCGGCATTGAATCACGAAGGGTCAAAAAGTAGATCTCTAGGTCAAATCTTAGAAAAACACTGTGAACACACTAGAGACCACATTTAGGGTCGAATCTTAAGCCAACTTGGCTAGAATGTTTGGCTATATACACTTTTAGGAGAGTCTGTAACTGGGTCACGTGGTGTGAAATATTAGGTCAGCAATAAACTTGTAACAGAATAGAGGCCTCACTCAATGCCCAATCTTCACCATACTTGGCGAACTATTGTCATTTTTGTCGGTAAGTGTCCATTGGAGAGAAAATCTTTTGTTTCTAAGCACAATATTAATAGTATAGATAAAGCATTTGATGTAAGAACTAGTCTTACAGTCAGAGTGGTCTTGTTTTTAATCGATGGTACGGTGGTCCTGGAAACTGCAAGATGTCGGTTTACCGGCAACAGGTGAGACGCAAGTTTAATCATTTGAATAACTATCCAGATCATGAAATCATCCAAGTCGTACTTGGTGGTGACTGTAATGACAGTCTGTTTTCACCGGTTGAAACACACACACTGTCTTCTATGCTATGTGTGGTAATTTTAAAAGCATTATGTTTACAGTAAAGATTTGAAAGTAGAAACCTGCTACTGGACTAAAATACGAAGCAGGAAATGCAACATTTTATGTTATGTTACAGGCATCTGACACCAGAAATCAGGCTATGATTATCACAAACAAAGCAGCTGTTCCATTCATTTATGAATGCCGTAAGAAAAACAACCATGTTTAAGTATAACACTCATGTCACTTTGAAAACAACTGCCACAAATAGTATTGGCACTTATCGAAAACTCGAGTATTTAAGTATTTATCAACCTCTTTTACCGGTAAATACCGTTCCTGTCTGTAATAATGTTAAAGTTGTCAGTACTAGTCAATAGTGGTGACGTTAAAATGTCTTTTATATAGTGTTCACCAATTATTACGTTTCAATTTTGTTACGACCGGGTGGCGCTATATAACTTTATTTATAAAATGGCAAGTTTACTAAACGACGAAATGGTGTAACAGAAAGAACAAGCCAGCAAGAAACTAGTACAACAATGTTTTATTTTAATAAACAATTGAATCTATGGCGTAATCAAACAATAACAAATAAATTTGACAACATTTCAGAAAGCAAAATAAATGTTAGCTTACAGTTTGTCTCTTTATGAGGTGTCCCTTTAACAGTCCAATTAATAATCCAACGTCCAATAATCCTGAAGAGTTAATGGTACAATGTCCTTGTAGATAAGGACAGTTGAAATAATCCAAAGGTAGAACAATACACGAATGTTAATAATATAATTCCAAATCCAACACTATAATATTTATCACTGTAGAATATAGTAAGTCCACGTAAGTTCCAACACAGAAAGATTTAAGATAGAAGCTGAAAGTATTTCCAAACTATATGTCCAATCTCCAAAGCAAACTTTTTATCCAAACTTCCAAACTTCCAAACTTAACTTTAATTCGGCAAACACGCCCTTATATATATACCTAAAGAATTTCCAGAACATTCACGAACCCAGACCATTCTCGAAAACCAGTTAAAAAAACAACTGACCTTTTTAGCATGATCCTTTTCTTCTAGCAGTTACCCGAATGCTATGTCATCAAAACCGCAACGGTAAACAACCCTTAACCTGACTATCGTAACCTTAAACGCCGGTGTACTATTATACATAACAATTTTCATTTTATAAATATATAAACATAATCAATGTAATATATAACATTGCTTCTTTGTCATGTATTCAGAGGCATTCTGATATAAATAACTAGATTTGTCTATACGATTATCATGTATACATTATCATTACTCGGATATGTTCAATGAATACATGGTAAAAATATTTTTATCCAGAAAAAGACGTAAACAGATATCCATCTATATAAAACATGTTTTAGTATATGATACATGTTTACATAAGTTCACGTTTTATCTGACTACAATGAACGACTTTGCGCCGTACCGTACTAGTAACATATTTATTTAATATGAAATGTTGGAGACTTATTTGTGTCCTTTCACTTTTCGCCGTTTTTGTAATAACTTATCATTTTGAAGATAAATAATGATTAACGCCAAAAGCTTAAGCAGCTATCCGCATCAATATCTAATAATTATGAAAAAAGGAACTTTTAAAACAAAGGACACTCACCAAAAGAACACATGAGCAGGCTTATGATAATATATGCTAGTGGAACGTTTTACCGAAACATAGCCGTTGTTACTTTTACGACATACATGTACTGTATAATGAATTTCACGATTTATTTTAGAGTGAAGCTGTGTACATAATTTCAAGTCGGGATGACTTACTTGGTCAGAACAGACGACCCCACTCGGTAAGATCACAGCAAGTAAGCACTAATTGGATTGGTTCCCAAACAGTAAGTATTTGTCAATCATGCATTAGACAACTATTAGATATAGCTAGAGCTTAAAAAATCTGCAATTTCAGAACATAGTGACTTGCGTAGCCTTTAGTTGTGATACTAAATATAGTTATTTAATCTCAGTGAAATGGCATTTCCATGTTTTCAATGTCATAAATCTATTTCTGTTGCATGTAAATCTAAATATTTTTAACCAAATTTACAAGTATTCCTACATACTTGCCACTATTTGTAAGATATGTTGTTAATTATTTGGAATTTGAATATGCGTGCATATTTATGGACAATCTGTAGAATCATTAAACTCCTTTATCTTCCAAATAAAAAATAACTTCCCTTACCATGAGTCATACGTATTGCAGCGCCAGAATGTTATTCTAAAACAAGTGTAGACACTTTGATTGGTTTTCCAATCATGTTTATAGGCATAGAATTAGAGACAAGACATTGTAATTGAATAATAAGAGTTATCATAAAACACAAACATACATTGTTTATTTTATATTTTGACCGCGCATGTTAAAGAACACTACTGCCCTTAAAACTTGCTTACAAACATCGAGAAACATTTTAAACTCACTGGTTTCCAAATCAATGCAAAAGCCCAACGAAGTAGACATATACAAAATGTAAAGCACTATGTAATAAATATAACACTGATTTTTTTCGTTTTCTTGTTAAAGGAGACCTTTCCTTGGACATCATCCACAGACGTCTCAGATGATGCCTATTATACAGTTCCGTCAGATGGGCCGAGCTTCTCAAGTCAAGAGGTAAGTATCACCGTATGATCAAATGTCACCACGAGAAAGCATATCACCGTCGTTATCTTTCACCTTGGTGGGGGGAGGGCTTTCTGCCGTTATGATTCTCCCGTGAACTGTTTTGGAAGTTTTACACAATAAAATCAAGTCATCGCTATATTGCGTTCGTATATTCTTGATAGGTTAATGCAGACCACGTGAAGTAGTTCAAAACTGACATTTTAGTTGGTATTGTGTTTGTATGTCTGTATTACTATCTCTTCTTATGAAAGTCGTGCATAGCGCAAACAACGACCATCTCCGTACAGTGCGACGAAAGAAGTATTCATTAATCGGCCGCCATTTTGGATTAGTCGCGGCAAATTTACATGTGTTTCAGATCGATATAACAATGAACTGTAACAATAAACAAACATTGTAAGACGAATTCCTTACCTTAATACTTCGTCAGATGACCTTTAAATCTTATCACTTGCATTATTCTTTTCGGAATCGATGTGTAAAGGTTCTGAACATAGGTTGGTGGAATGCTCATCCAGATTCTCAAAAATTCATCAAACAAATCCTGTTTATAAATGTCACCCTACACGAAAACTTACGTTTAATGTACAACCAGAGATTTTCAATTAGGTTCATATCTGATGATTGTGCAGGTCATGAAAAAATTGATTTAATGTTATTTCTGTCTTTGTAAAAGAGATGGTACCTGCGCGATGCACTGGGGCATTGTCTGATGAATCTGAACAGTTCTTTTACATACTGGGTTTATTCTTCCTTCGATAAATTTACTGGTAATTTCTGATAATGAGTCCCTGCAATTACACTTGACGGTTCTTTTAAGATGGCGATAGTTTCTGTCTGTCACTAATCGTGGTCTACCAATTCTGTGTAAATTTTCAACTTATCCAGTTTCCCTAAACTTCTTTAACATTGGTGACACTGTACTCTAGGATCTCTGCAATTTTTCGCGAAATTTCAGCAATAGATAATCCGTCAGTAAACATACATACAGCTACATTCTTTAACTCGCTACTCAATTCGGCACCTTTTCTACCCATTTCAAAACAAACGCTCGCAAAAACTTCAAAACACATAATTCATTATTGTGTTTTCTAGGAATTTGTCTATAAATAGAATGTCAGAACCTTCATGTACATTTATTTTTAACTCTACAGTCAACGGGAGAAACCCCCAGAAATCAAATCATCGCGAATACTGCCCTTAATAACGAATACTTATTTCGTCTTTTTCACATTCTAGCAATTGTTCTGGGCAGGATCTTAAACGATAAAATACAATTCCTTTCACCTGGGTGTCTTCATCTGGATTCTGTACACAGAAAGGAACCTCAGTGAGGGCACGACTGAATAACTCGACGTATCGTCTTTGTTTCTGAGTTGTTACAACAGCAAAGCACGTTTATAGCATGTCTTGTCGAATACTTACAGATAATATTTACTGAGCGTTTTAACGCTCATGGAGTAACTTCAGATAAAGTAATCCTAAAAGGCAGGCGGCACTAATTCTACTAACACTTCAACTATTTATAGGATATAACATGCTTTTAACAGCAGACACAACCATGGATTATGCTTTTTAAGCTACTCATTATCTTCTATTCTTTTAACATACAGTTCACTGACAGTAACATCACCAGTAAGTATTTATTACACATGCATTTGACAACGTAAATATAGATAGCCCTTAAACAGTATAAGTTTGTAAGCATAGAGACTAACGTTGCCTTTAGTTGTCATCGCTTATAAATATTGTCATTAAATCTCAGTAAAATGGCATTTCCGTGTTTTCAATGCCACTTATGTTTCTTGTTGCATGTAAATGTAAATATTTTTATTAAATTTACAAGGATTCGCAAGCAACTTTGCCGAGATATGTAATCAATTATTTGGAATTGTAACATGTGTGTATTAATGGACAATGTGTTATAAGATGGACAATGTGTTTAAGCTTTAATCTCCTTTAATGTTCCCTAAAGCATTAATTTCCATTACCATGAGTCACGCATAGTGCAGTGCCAGAATAAGCTATACTAAAACAAGGTTAGGGACTTTAATTGGTTTTCTAAGGATGTTTATAAGCATAGAATTAGAGAAAATTCATTGTAATTAAATAATAAGAGTTATCATAAAACACAAACATACATAGTGTATTTTATATTTCGACCGCGCATGTTAAAGAACACTACTGCCCTTAAAACGTGCTTACAAACATCGAGAAACATTTTAAACCCAATGGTTTCCAAATCAATGCAAAAGTCCAACGAAGTGGACATAGACAAAATGTAACGCGCTTTGTAATAAATACAATACTGAGGTTTTCTTTTTCTTGTAAAAGGAGATTTATCCTTGGACCCCATCCACAGACGTCTCAGAAGATCCCTATGAGATATTTCTGTCAGATGCGCAGAGCTTCTCAAGTCAAGAGGTAAGTTTCACCGTATGATGAAATGTTACCACGAGAATGTATAAGCTACTCTTTATATTTGACTCTGTTAATATACGGTTCACTAACAGTAACATCACCAGTAAGTATTTATTACACATGCATTTGACAACGTTTCTATCATTGCCCCTCTCTGGATATACATAGACCTTAAACAGTATAAATGTCTAAGTATAGTGACTGGCTTAGCCTTTAGTTGTCATCGTTTATAAATACTGTTTGGCACAAATTCACAAAACCCGAAACGTTCAACTTCAATAACATAATTGACTAAATTAAGCGAATAATGAAAACAAACATGTAGATTACCTACAGTTACGAACTGCTGTTGTATTCATCTGTGTTAATGACCAATACAAAAATGAGACGACGAAAGTGTAACACAAATTGTGTAATTATAGATCGTACATGGTGATTTCTGGGGAGGTCTTGGTATCAAGATATAATTATTTATTTTAAATAAATTATTATGCTACAAACATGCAAATATTAAAATATTCATTTCATCAGATCATGACAGCCTTAAATATTCCCAACAAAGAAGCTGCACAAACAACGACAAATGTCTGAATATGATACAATTATCCACCTAATTATATATTTATACAGGAAATAAATCACATGTTTATGTAGATCTATTTGTATCAAGTGTCTTTACGCAAAATATCATGATATGGAGTAAACGAAGACCACATTTAAGCCATTTTGAGAAATCGAGACAGACAAATGGTCAATTTGAATAAGTCGCATTGCTATAAACCAAAATGAAAACCAAAGATAAAATGGATGCTATGCGTCTATTAGATGTATGTTAGTAAGCACAAATGTCAGTGTCTGTGACCTAGCGACTGGTAGCAAGATAAATGTTTTTTTCTTGGCAGTAGCCAGTGTATATCTAACGAAAGATAAAAAAATAATGCGGTAAACAACAAGCAAAAAATTGCAAATTGTACATCCCTTCACCAGATACCACCAAGGTCTAATCGCCAAGAAGACGGAATTATCTCAAAAGTTCCGATTTTAAATATAAGAGCGCAAGACTTTCTCCATACAATATAGGGGGAGTGCAATGTTACACAATCAATTTAACGGTTTTCCATATTTTCCATGGTGTAACTAGCATTACTGGTTGATCTCATTTTCTCTCTCTCTCTCTCTCTCTCTCTCTCTCTCTCTCTATATATATATATATATATATATATATATATATATATATATATATATATATATATATATATATATATATATATATATATATATATATATATATATATATATATATATATACGATGTTTATATATTGATGGCAGATTGAATCGTTTTATGTTTTCTTTATTTGGAAACAATATGTACCCAACTGCGTATTCTGCGTACAGGCGGCCATGCGCCTGGTTCCTTTCTTTGAGTTCTTAGGCGACGTTTTGAGACTTAAAGCAACGAAAAGCATTGTTTGATTTCCTTGGACTTTACCCGGCAATAAAAAGCAACGACTCGTACTTAATGCAGTTTTATTATTCAAAAAGCTGTTTTAATTATATATCATTATCTGACTTATTATTGCTAAGAACAAATCTTTATACTAATTTAATTGTACTGAATAATTTGGAAGAGTCTTAATTTTGTTATAATATTACATTAGCTATGAATTTGTTGTAGATAATTTTTTTTTAAGTTTGCACGAAATAATCTACTAGCTCTGTTTTAATGAATATGTTAAAAACAAAATAGGCATAAATTTATTAACGATCATCCATGAGTCGAGTACGCAAAAGTGGGTTAGCAAGGAAAAGTTAATATGATCAATGGCGTTATCAAATTGCATTCAGCTCATTGTTAAGAAAAAAGGTTGATTTTTATTCCAACTCATAGTAACAAATATTTCACTCCGTGCTATGTGACAATACAACAAAAATTTCATATAAACAAATGTTGTTGTTTTTAATCGATAGAACTGCCATTTTCTTCCTGCACAGCCAAAAAATCGCAGAAAAGATATTGCTTGGTGTAAGAAGAACAAATATGTTTTACTTAAAAATGAAACTTTTTTCGTAGACGAAATGTTTTGGACTAGGAAAAAGTTTTTTGTAATTTTGTGTTAATATTTGTTTTAGCGCTTAAAGTGTTCATATAACGTTGGTTGTCTACGACGATCAGCTTATAACTTGTATTGTGTACTGATTTTTTAGGAAATAATAATTGATGGTCCGATCAGTCAGTCTTTCAGCACTAAGAGAAGAGTACCATCTCCACCTGGCCTGTTTAACGCAGAAATTGATCAGGTTGGTGCCATCTTAGAACAGGTATAGGTTAAATACATTCTATCGTGTTTGTGAGAGTTTGTCTTTAATTATTATTGTCGTTTAAAATGCTAACTAGGACTGCTCAAATACGTTATCCGGAAAGAATGTTTATTAAAGCGATTTTAACATCAAAGCCAGTGTTGAATAAACAATGACGTTGATGCAAATGTCAGGTACAAGTATGAAACCGTTTATTTAATATCTCATATACCGAGCCATGCGTAGTGCAGCGCCAGGAAATAATATGCTCAGACATTAACCATGATATAAACTTCGACTGGCTTTCTAATCCTGTTTGTAGAATAGAATTAGAAACCCGATATTGTAAAAGAAATAAAAGGTTATCATAAAATACATACATTTCACCAAATAAATTTCGGCTATGTAACGCGCTATGTAATAAATATAAGACTGAGGTTTTCGTTTTCTTGAAAAAGGAGATTTATCCTTGGACATCATCCACAGACGTCTCAGATGATCCCTATGATACAGTTCAGTCAGATGCGCAGAGATTCTCAAGTCAAGAGGTAAGTATCACCGTATGATCAAATGTTACCACGGGAATGTATAAGCTACTCTTTATCTTTGACTCTGTTGATAAACGGTTCACTAACAGTAACATCACCAGTAAGTATTTATTACACATGCATTTGACAACGTTTCTATAATTGCCCCCTCTGGATATACATAGAACAAAATTGACTAAATTAAGCGAATAATGTAAACAAACATGTAAATTACCTACAGTAACGAACTGTTGTTGTATTCATCTATGTTAATTACCAATACAAAAATGAGACGTGAAAAGAGTAACACAAATTATGTAATTCTAGATAGTACATGATGATTTCTGGGGAGGAATTGGTATCAAGTTATAATTATTTATTTTAAATAAATTATTATGCTACAAACATGCAAATATTAAAATATTGATTTCATCAGATCATGACATCCTTCATTATTTCCAATTGAGAAGCTACTCAAACAACACCAAATGTCTGAATATGAGTACAATTATCCACCTTTTTACATATTTATACAGGAAACAAATCACATGTTTAAGCAGACCTATTTTTTCACGTGTCGTCACTCAAAATATCATGATATGGAATAAACGAAGGCCACATTTAAGCCATTTTGAGAAATCGAGACAGACAAATGATTAAATTGAAGAAGTCAAATTGCTATTAAGCAAAAGGAAAAGCAATGATAATTTGGACGCTATGTGTCTATAAGATGTATGTTAGTACGCACATTGATTAAACAAATGTAAATGTCTAAGACCTAGCGACTGGTAGGAAGATAAATGTTTTGTCTTAGCAGTAGCCATTGTATATCTAAGGGAACATAAAATTGTTGTTTATAGAATACAAACGTGATTTTATATTGAAGTCGTGTAATGGTCCAGATGAATCCCAAGGCAAACTAGACTAAGAAGAGGATGGCGATTATGTAAATGCCATAAGCTTAATTCCCGCCTGATTCTAATAGATATTACGGTTTATTTCGTGAAACATATACAGAATGCACAAGCCAATCTTTAAGTGCCTTTTGTTTCATTTAAAAAAAATATTGAAAAAATATTAGATCTACTTAAAAAAAGAAAAATGTTTAATAAGTTGCAATTTACATGACACATTGTCCATGAAGAATAAAAAGAAGAATCTTGTTCCATTCTAGATAGATTTAAAGCAGATTCAAATGATTATTTTAGCCTAAAGAGAGAAACCCCTGCGATTTATGCCCAGTCCATTTTCTTCCTTTACACACGGGTTTTTGTGACTCGAACTGCATTGACAACCACCGAGACAGAATCATCGAGTACATGGCTGAAGTGTTCAAGCCACTGATCAAGAAGAGGATGGACCCAGTAGAAGTTGTTCAGTATCTTGACTTTATAGGTAGGCTCACTGAAATAGTTTGAATAAACTGGACACAATTCACGCCAGAACATTTGTTAGGATCAAGTAGTTCCGGCTACACAATTGAGATATGACGTCACAATATGGCAAACCATGGTACTATATGAGCATGGATACATTAGCATTATTCTATGTAGCTTAACTAGTTGCTAAAAATAGTTAAAAAATGTGTTGTAATTTATAAGTTTTTTATGATCGCCTAATGTCATTAATTAATTGTTTATGAAGAACATCGTCAATTGTACACAATGAATTAGCTGTGATATTTTACTTGTAACAAGTTAATGTTTAGTGCTTATTTGCTCTTTGTTTACCTTATTCATTAGATAGTGGTATAATACGGTCAATCGAGTGTCCAAGAAAATCTGTAGAGCGGCTAATTGGTTTAATCCACAGAAGTAGTACTCCAGGAAAATGGACGGCCTTTTCAGACGCCTTACTCCAAACAGGTATACATGTGAACTAAAATATCATTGATGTTAGAGTATCAGTAGTATCATAAGAATAATATGGTATTTTTACATTGTTCCTAAGACAAACATCACAGAAAGAGTGATGTTAAGAGCTCTAAAAACGGATTTATTAATTCAAGTCGTCCGTTTTCACAACTGATCGATCAAACTGAGGTGGGCTTTCTCGAAGTAATGACTTGTCCCAGTGTTTATTACTATTTTACGTAACATGTTTATACTTATGGATAGAGCAAGTTTTATATTCTGAGTTCTATATCTAATATGATCTTGATCTGTTTATGATCATAAAAGGCAGATAGAAACTAACAGCATCCGTGAACAAATTACTTGTATCTACTTATGTTTTGCAGAAAACCAGCATCTGCATGCACTCGTCAATTCAAAAACAGAAAGTGACAAAAGTGTCCCAGAAAGGTTGATAAAACTGCGCGCACCGGACATCGCCCAGAACATGTGCATCACGGACATCCTAGACAAGCTGGAAGAAGAAGAAGTGATAACTGTTACCGACAAGGAGCGGGTTTTAGCGATGAATAAGCAAAGGGGGGAAACCCATGCTGCCCTTCTCCTTCTAGATTTAGTGCCGAATAGAATAGAAGATTGGGACAGCAGATTCATTAGAACATTGCGTGCATGTGGCATGGCAGAGTTTGCTGATAGCCTAGAAGAGGCAATGCCGCTAAAGACATCGCATAAAAAAGGGCTGCAAGAGAATTATGAAACTGGTAGGCTTTAGTAGATTTAAATGAAATGATATTGAACAAATATCTCATCTGTTGATTTGTCAGTCATACAAAAAATAACGTCACATTTCAAAGGTAAATATTTCAATTTAGGGCGAGTACTATGCTTATTTTTGATACCATTTTCTAACGATGTCGTGTGCTATGTACACGCGATTTGTAAAACCTAAAAAAGCGAGGTCAATATCAATTTGAATTGCCTCCTCTCCTTTTCTGACGATATCTTACAAAAACTTCCTTAAACAGCTAAGTTAAATAAATAATTTTTCATAGAATGCAAAAGCAAAATAAAAATAAATAATGCAATATACTGTTCATGGATGTTCACTTCATTTTACGAAATTCACTACCCAAAAGCCCCTGATTTCATTATAAAAATATTTGACTTTGCAGGATGACAATGAAAACAATAGGTTTTTTATGTATCATGTTTAATATTCCTGTTAAAAAATCAAAATGTACTCTAATGTGATACCCTACCTTTCAAAGTCATGTCTCGACATTGCATCGGAAATTCTCATGATTCCGAAAAGGTTACACGTAACAAATATATATCTTTTTTAATTATTCCTTTCTATGTCCCAAGAGTTTCGACGCTAAACTTGTTTTAATTTCATCATTAATTATATTGTAACATCGAAAGAAATTGATGTGAAATTTAATTGTAACTAGAGTTTTGAGAAATTCAATTTACTTTACAGAGACGACTGAAGTCAAACAGGTAGCGACAAAACGTCCTAGAAATTCGTATACTCCAATGCCTGGAGGGGGGTTAAAAGACGCAACCAAGCAAAGTGCAACCCAAGAGAAAGACATTACTCCTCCAAAATTACCTCCCCGTCAGTATGCAATCGAAGACATAAATAGCAGCGACAGAACGACAGTAAATAGGAGGCACCAAGAGAGGCCCAAACTCCTACCAAGATATCCTGGCACAACGCAATTGGTTTCTCAAAATGGTATTTAATTTATTGATAAAAATCAATTTAAATCAGGATTTTCTGCACATTCGTGTTGGTATAAGGCTAGCGTTTTGAACGAATTCAAGTAACCTATGGCAGCCATAATCTTTGTTTACATCGAACCAATGTCAGCCATAATCTTTGTTTACATTGGACAAAGACAGACCTAGCTTTGATATAAGGACATTTGCGAAATAAATATGACAAAACGGTAATATTTTAATACATTTTTTTTTTTCAATTCTGTCAAAAGATTAGTAACAAGGTGCATTTCACATGCATATTTTTTTAATCTGATCATTTTTTTTCTTCATAAGATGCCGATGAAGCAAGCATCGTACAACACTCGGTATCTGACTCAACACGAAAACATGACAAACTTAATTTACAAGATGACAAGATACACGACTCGCGGGATTTCGCTGGGGTCTGTAATTCCAATGAATACAGTAAAAGAGATTCCAACCAATCTGATAACTACGATGACACTGTAGTTATGAGGCTGCATAAACAATCATGTGAACATCAAATGGAAAACAACATAGACAACAGTGAAGTTCACGGTATTCTCCAAGTCGCTAAGAAGGCAACTCAAAGTCACCAAGGACAACTGAATTTCTTAGAGAAAAAAGATCTTCCGGAAGGTAATTGGATATAGCATTTATCTACGTAATTTTAGTGTATATGCTTATTATAGTTGTATAGACAGTCTATTAAATATATCTATACTAAAGTTAAGGCAGCAGTTCCGAAATACTAACGAAACAATCGCTATTTATTCATTGTTGTTTTCAGTGATTGAATAAAACTTTATGTGCTTGAAAGCACTAATGTATTCTCTTAATTACACATACAGTCAACTCTCGTTATCTCAAATTTCAAGGGACCGTAGAAAATAGTTTGAAATATCCGAAGTTTGAGTTATCCGAATTTAAGGATAGTTTGTGTAAATCTTGAAAATCTTACCTGCTACACGATGGCTGGTAATGACTAAAATTCCTTGTTATATCTGCCACTGTAAACTAAGTTTCTGCAAGTTTGTGTGGTTTTGCATGTTTAAAGTGTTATTAGATTTTTAACAATGTAATTTAATATATAAGTTTAATGTCGATCTGACTATCCCCCCAGTACTAAGACCGGGTCCATCATCAGATTGGTCGACACTTTCTCGTGTTTGGTCTCTTGCCATAACCAATCTTATCTTTTTATTAAATAATCAGTACGTGTATTGTGGGTAGGTAGTGGAAGAATGATAAAATCACTAACGCGACCTCTCATTTTATTTACAAGTTGAGAAGGCTGTGTCAACAAGTTCTCAAAAACTGTTACAACAACAAGTACAACCTGAAACACTTTAAACAGCGTTAATTGATTAACGAAATTGTTGTTCATTAAAGCAGCTAATTAAATAATAATCGATTAACCTCTTCTCTAAATTACATGACATCCTGATTGCCGATAATTGGCGATAAAACTCGCGCCCAAATATTCGCGAGTTTCACGGTAGGTGTGAAAATCACTATTGTTGCCGTGTTGCATCTTATAGCAATTTAAATTTTGAGATAGACCAACTGATTTCAACAGTTTTATACGTGTGGGGACAAAGAATTTAGTTTGATATATCCGATAATTTGACACATCCGAATTTGAGTTAAGTGGAGTCGATCTATATAGAAACTATAGGGAAAAAACGGGACCGTAGAAAACAGTTTGCCATAACCGGAAATTTGAGATAACCGATTTTGACATAACGAGAGTTGACTGTATTAAACATTTGGGAGGAGTTTCCATCTTCGCCGTTTAAATCTATGTTTTCTACCTGTAGTAAAAGCAGTAGTTCCGAAACAAAAGCATGTGTTCCGGAACATGTCTATATGTCGGCATATTCCACCCGCTGCAGTACACAACGGAAGTTGGTGACTTTCTCAAACTTACGTTTAATTGTCAAATGACCTGTCACTATTCTTCTTAAGCGCACAGCAATGGGTTGTACACGAAAGACAAACCACAGTAAGCATTTAATTTTTAAAGGTGGAATAACAAAACACCCAAAACAGATTTCTGCATACAGCTTTACTGACCCTAAGATGTAGGCATATAAATTTTAAAAAAACGTAAGTTACAAAAAAAATTATTGTCAAATAATATCATTAGTTTATGACAATATTTTTGCAAAATAAGCAGAACCGATTATACGGATAAGCTTCATATTTTGAAAGACTAGTAAGGTCAATAATTGTGAAAGAGAAATGAGTTTTATAACTTTGGTCAAGTTACAAACCTGTGTGCATCTATGGATTTAATGGCTTTCTTATCACATGCCCTCTGGGTCTTTGACGTTTTTTACCAAGCAGACAGTGCTGACTCAAATTAGACAACAGTCTGGTCAAGGTCTAATCTATCTGCCAATAGTTGTAGCTCATAATAAAATTTTATGTCTCTGAAGTATGCACCATACAAATTTTATGGCGATTAATATCTATGAGGGCATGATATTATGAAGTAAAATTTAGTAGAGAGTAAATATTTCCTGATTTTTAAAGTATTAAAGGTGGTATCCGACAGTTTGTTTGTTTTTTTCCTCAAATTAACCAAATAAGTCATTGGCGCCTGAAAAGGACTTGCAAAATGCTCTTCATTGATGCCAAAGATCTGTGAGATTTGTGTGAACAGTCAAGCATAAATCACCACTCATCATTGCAAACTTGTGTTTCCTATCTGAGCCATGCTGCATAGATAGCTATTTTTAAACTTAGAAAAAACATGTGACCACTTTTTTTTATTTAGTCATCCGGACAATTTTCTCTGACCTCGGTATCTATACCACTATCACATTTTTTCTCAATTAGTACATTCTTTATAAAAGTTAGAGTTCAAAATTGTCTTTATAATGACTAAAGTATTGGTTTATGCAAAAAGTATGCCCATATTCTTCAAAGCAGCGATCAGATATTGGTGTGTGTATTTAATATATGCAAATTGTTGGATACCACCTTTACCGTTTTACAAACTAATTTTCAAAATAAATTTCTGCTACCTTATCAATAAATTGAACCTGATATTTGTTTTAATATTTGAAACAGAGACACCATTTTTCTTGTATTTCATTCAATGCAAAATATGATCACGAAAATTAATGCCACTAAACAATTTGAAACTTGGCTTGAAAAACAAAAACAAAATAAAACACATAGTTTTGAAGGATTTCAAGGTAAATCCAGAAAACAATGATGCAAAAAAATGAAAAATGTAAAGTAATTCACGTATAGAAAAATTAAGGAGGTACTTCTACAAAAAAAATTCAAAAACAACGCAATGAGTAGCTACAAATAGAGGAAGAACCTGCCAATGACTGTTTATCCCCCGCCAATAGGTGCTTTTTTCCCCACAAATTGTAGACTAAAAATTTAACATCATTATAACAAGTGCAATCTATAAAAATATAAAAAAAAATAATGAAAGATGTATCAGTTGTTATTAACACTTTTACTGCTACAATCATTATATTTGCAACATGCTATAAAGGTACAACAGGACAAATGGTATCCTAACAATGTGTATAGTCTCTTACAAACATTCAATTAAAATAGTTGAATATGGTTCTATTTCTGAAACTGTCTTGTTAACTTGTGCAAGTGTTTATCAAAATACTTTGCTACTGGCTTGATAAAGTATTTACAAAGCAGATGAACCCCACCACCAATATCATGTTGGTCTGGCCAGGGGTATGAACTTAATACTGGGTTACCTCAGACTTCAGCATATACTATTCCTCCTTTATCTAACACCTTCCTAAAACAAAATGCTAGTTCTGGGATCCAGACAAGACTTGCACTTTCATCATGAATGTTATTATTTTTGCCATCTACAGTAATCTAGTTGGAAGATCAGTTCTGGGAGGTTTAATTTTGAAGTGATGGTAACCTTTTACAACACAGCTTTGTACCAAAATTGAAATATCTGACAAAGTCACAGACGCCTCTCTGGCAGGCAGGCTATATGTACTGGTACCTTCACCTGGCTCAGTTTCTTGATGCACCTCAAGAAAAATAAAACAAATGCTATTTTATTCATTAAGTAATGATTGTCTTTATAGTAATGGGCAAATAAAAGTGAAATGTTATGCTTGGAAAACATGCAGACATACATGATGTCAAAGCACATCACTTCACAAGATTGTGTTAAAGAAACCACTTTAATATATGTGTATGAATATGGGATACACATTTTCATTGATATCAAATATGGATTGGTCTATTTTATTGTAAGTATTGTAAGTAACATTATATTAATCCAATGTAGATATACAGCATAGCTCAGCATGACAATTATATCAACTGGCCTTCAGTTTGTTGTCCCGGTATACATATTAACACACCCCTACCACACCCCTACCCGCTACCCTCCCCTACCCTACCAACACCCCTACCCCCTACCCGCAACCCTACCCCCTAAACCCTTCCACACACCTACCCCCTATCCTCCCCTACCCTACCAACACCCCAAGCCTACCCCCTAAACCGTACCACACCCCGACCCCCTACCCTCCCCTCCCCTACCCTACCAGCTTCCCTATCCCTACCCCCTACCCCCTACCCCATAAACCCTACCTCACCCCTACCCTACCTACAAAAGAAACTGCCAAAAGTAAAAAATAATCGCAAAACCAATTGTCTTTCTTGTACCCTTTGCTCGGGTATGTTGTTTATTTAAATCACGACCTTACATATTAATAAATATAATTAAGTTATTTTATATGATATTTTCGTTTCTACAGAAAATGCCACAGTAGCAAGCACCGTAGGACCGTCGGGTTCTGATTCAACACAGGATAATGAAAAAAGGAGGTTTGAAGATCAAAAGGAAGACAGCGTAGATAGCACTAGTCTTCAAGGTTTTCGCAAATTATTTCAAGAGGCAAATGAAAGTACAAATGGAAAAATGAATTACATTGAAAAGTTAATACATCTCCTTCAGGAAGGTAATTGGGTATTTAAATAATCTATGTTATTTTGTAAAGTTGCTTATTATAGCTTACATTCTTATTAATTTTGATAAAGGTAAGTTACTGGTAATTAATTAAATTATTAAAAGTAAGTAATCTGCAGAATTCAGCTTTGATATATTCCGTACCTACAAAAAAATACTATTTTGCTGAATATCCAAAGTGTGAAGATGCGCATGCTCGGGTAATGGTGTAGGTTGAGGTAGTCTACACATGTTAGGACAGCTGTTAAATCTGTTTCGTTACCTAAGCAACCATTAATGTGGTGTTCTCGCCATTTTCTTTTTTGTCAGAAGAACCAACTGGCAGAAATAACCTTTAAGACCAGAAGTCAAATAGTGTTCCTATGTACATCTCAAGACACAAGTTCCCGTATAACTGATTGCATTCCTTTCTTTATTAGAATTAAGCATCAGTTTAACATGTTAACAACTTGTTTTTCCTTTGGAAAAAGAAAGGACGCCCCTTGTCGAATAGTAATTTTCGCCGATTGGTAACGCCTTTTTCTTTTCACTTGCATGTGGGGAGGTCTTCTTGCTGAACTGCTGTGCAATGGTTTCTGCCCAAACGATTGCTTGTCGACTGTCATTAATTAAAACTGGACAACGCTAAAGGAGCATTATTGCGACACTGCAATGTTTTTCAAAACGAACTAAAAAAGAAACCACCTTTATTTTCGTTACATTTCAGAAAGGTGTAATTTGGCCAGTCCTTTGGAATACCTGCCATTAATTTTCCCAGATTCAAATGCAAGAACTGTGGAAGAGGTGTGTTCACAAGATAGTCCAGGTAAACAATGATATGTTTCCATTATTGCTTAAATCGTTATGTTGTAATTTAACTTCGTTCTTCATGTGTGACATGTTACCGTCTTTAGGTATTGTGTCATTGTTTCACTATTTAATATAAATTACTGTTTTAGCTGAGACTTTTTTGTGGCCTGACATACACGAATCATGTACTTCGTTAAGAATTAGAATCATTGTTATACCAGTTGAGGATTTTATAAAATAATTTAATGCATGTTTACATTTGAAGGCGACTTTCAACCTGAAGATAACTTTCTTCCTCTAGGTTCATCGGAGCAACTTGACAATGAAAATGAAAATGGTGATCCTGTTACAACTGGTAACTGTAAAAAAACTTCCGAAACCGTGCAAGCAGCGATACCCACCACTACATATGAAGACCAAAATATTAATCTTGCTGCAGAGAGAAGGGATGTCTTCCAAACAGACGGCAATTTTCAAAATCAACCAAGCCCTATGTCTGCTGAAGGTGCAAGACAAGTTGAAACTGCACATCAGTTAACACCACTGGATGACAAACATTTGAACAGGTGTACAGGCACAGATCCTCTTTCGGATGCTAAAAATGCCCAAAGTCTGTCAATGAGCAATTTATTAATACAGCAGCTAGTGCATAAAATAGACCAATTAGAAGCAAATCTAAAAGAAACCAAGAAGCAGAATTACGTAAAAATAGAAGGACCTCGCATGTGCGGACACACAAGTCAATGTCAGAGTCAAGCTCAGTTGCCTCTTGTGCGTGGTCCAGAACAGCAATATGGATACCATCTGTTTGCACCGCACTCAAACACACAAAGTCCTTATTTCCATGAAAACTGGTTTCCAAATATACAGCACGATCCACACATTAGAGTCGATCAGATGACACCGCAAGGTAATGCACAGATTCCGTCCTTCAGTAATAACGGTTTCAGATATACCGGTCAAGAATATCATAATCAACAGTTTGTACCACACACAAACACACAAAGTTCTTATTTCCATGGAAACAGGTTTCCAAATATCCAGCACGATCCACACATTAGTGTCGATCAGATTACACCGCAAGGTAATACACAGATTCCGTTCTTCAGTAATAACGGTTTCAGATATACCGGTCAAGAAAATCATAGCCAACAGTTTGTACCGCAAATCTTTATGCCCGGGATTAGGCAATTGTCGAATCCTTACGGTAACAGTACTCCATTCTCGGGTCAAGAGCCACAAAACAGCAATATGCATGGAAATATACAATTCTCAAATACTTACGGTAACAGTACTCCACGCTCTGGTCAGAATCCAGGACTCAGAAATCATCAATTTATACCTCCCACAAGTACTCAAAATACATACATCCCACGTTTCAACTATCCTCAATCTTTTGGTATGCCTCAAAATCCAGAATATCTAATCAGTCGTTAGATTACCAGAAAACAAACAATAAAATATTTACGTATTTTCAGATACTGTTCAGGACAATCATTTGACTGATGAGTTCAAAGCAATTGTATGTTTTGTCAACAACCATCTATTTTATTGGTTATTGTACATATTCGCAACCATGTTTAATGTTTCGGCAGAGGTTTGTTGGTGTAGTGTGTAACATAGAAGCCAAAAAGCCGTTTTAAGCGAGCGTGACTTCTTTATGCCTATTAAAAAAAACAGACTGACTATATTGCCCTTCTTTGTCGCACAATTAGATGCCTCATCGCCGCAATTCCGGGTTCTTCGAACTATAAGTAGCCGGGGTTACCGGTAATTTAAACCGGGTTGAAATGAAAACACTGTATCTGATTACTTCTAAATTTCTCTGTTAACTAAACATGAACTTTTCATATGTTCCTTTATATAATTAAAGCAAGCCAAATTTAAATTCACGGAGTGAAAATACAATTTTGCCTACCAGAGACTAAAAATAAGCATTTAACTTACACTAAAAACAGATAGATTAACAGCCAGCAGTTCCTGACTAAGTAGTATTTTTACACAATTTTTGAAATGCAATGTCATCGAAAGTAAAAGCAGTTTCTACACAATTAAGAAGAGCCATCAGAAACAGATTTGCTTACAAAAAGTTAATCTTAGTCAAATTATACATAAAATAGTAGAATTTATTTGTTACTTTAACAAACTAAAGAGATGTATGAATGTAGTATTTGTGGCATGCTTATACATTTTCTTTCAATAATAAATTAAACAATGTTTCCACTTTATTCAGTCTAAAATTTTGTGTTGTGTTTCTAACCTAACATAATACATATAAGAAAGAAAAAGGTAACATTATAGAGGGTCTTATTTAAAATAAAACATGTTTTAGCTTCAGAATGGTCAATAAGATTATATAAATGACGATGAATGTTTTTTATAAAAGATGTCATATGGAAATGAAAAGTAAACTATGCGCTGACTTTCGTTCACATACATGTGCGTTTTACTTGAAGTTGCAAGATTGATTTATCTTAGCTTTTGTATGACAGAACGATGTATGCAACGATGTATATGACTCAACAATACAATACTTTCACGTTGGTTCTTGTGAGAACAGTATATGTGGGACTTCGTCGCCATTTTAGTTAGAATATTTTATTGTCTATTATTATGCTTAATTATTTACATGTTCTATGTTATAATTTACATGTTTCAGGATAGGTTATCAAAAGTGTTAATTAAAAACCATGAAATTATGTTAAATATATAAAGGGTTTATGGTAATTCAACAGGGTCACATTGTTATTGATTAGTACCTCTTACCTCTTACCTCAATAATGCTATGTTGAACAGGTATTCCTCCAACTGACAGTTTAAAGGCAGTAAATGTTGGGTTTGCTGCATTTTGTATTATGTCTCGTCACAGATATGTGGTAACTTTTACAACTTTTACAACTGACTGGTATGTGAATGTCACGTGCCTTTGTCATATTTTTAAATGTATGTTGCAGTACATATAGGTCTTTGTAATATTTTCTTATTGTTGATATTTTCGTTTATATAGGCTTTCATGGAATCAACCTTTTTAGATGTCTATTATTTCATTTCAACAGGGTTCACCTGTGACCTTAGCATTTAGTAATCATGAACCAATGTTTTGTATACTTTTGTTTCTGTTTATTGTTCTATTATTTTATTTCTTATGTTTTGCGTTTTTGAAAATATATTGCTCAAAATACACCGCTTAATTGTTGAATGTATAAAAGTATGTTTATATTTTATCCAGAAATATTTTAGCCTTAGCTTAGCATAAATATATTCATAGAAATGGCGGTCCACTGAGCCTTTAAAATAGTAATGAACTTTTTCATTAAGCGACAATGAATCTTAAGTTGTGTTTTCCCCATTATGATCATACAACCATAAAGCTGCACATCTACATAAGGCCATCAGCTGTGCACCGTCCGTCTACGAGTATTTCATTCCTTTAAACCTTGAGACTATGCAAAGGTAGTGCTGATCTAGGATCGTGCATCTACCATTCGGTGGATGGCTTCAAGCCTTCTTGTGAACGCATTCACCATAGCCAACTCGACGCTTTTTCATCAGTATTTCCTAGCTCTTTCACAGAAGCTCTTCGTCCCTTTTCTACAATGCCCAAAGAGTTGTTTATAGAGTGCTTGCAGTGACGCCTGTGCATCCAGCTTCAGCATAGCCATGTCCGCACGTTCTTTGCACACTCGCTGCCGGTCTAAGCAGTTTGGTGTCTCTCCTCCCGGCAAAGGCTTATACACTGACCGCAGCAAAAACTGTAAGCGGAGTGGTTCACAGTTACAGCTGTCTGACCAAATTCACTTATTCTATGTGAAAACCCATCGTGTCTATGGCCCCTGGGTTCCTAACAGTACAGCTTCAGCGTTCTTGATCTTTTGCTGGATCACAAATCTTTGCTGTTGCCGTCCTGCTGGACCCCACTGACTGCGTAATGTCATTCCTAGCCCCTGTCTACCACTGCAGGTAGTCCCAATAATGTCATTTTGCCTAAATGATTCCGCCAGGTCCACTTTTTGGCTGGCTGACCATTTCCTGTCTGTTCCAAATACAATCCCAGCCTTCCGCACTAGTTAATCACTGGAGTCTCTCAAAGTCACAACTAGTCTTTGCAATTTAAAATTTTCTAGCAGAGAAGAAAATAGTAGTTGTAATAGTGTTGGGAACTTGGGGCACTCATAGCCAACGTGGGAGATACAAGTTTCTCTTATGAGTTTGTTGAAATTCCATACATTGGCAATGGCCAGATGAGTCTTGGAAGAAGGCAGTGTTGATACACCCATGCCTTATATTATCCAGGTAGACATGTCCTGTAAAAGGCTTTCGGCCACTCGTAGACTTGCTGTTGAAGGATCTAAATGTTTTTTATATTATTTGAGGCTATCGTCAAACCACTTTCCAAGGCATTTAATGTGATTGTTAATTATGGATGAGATGACTTCTTTGAGGGCAATGGTGCCTGATAGCGTACCTTTCCTGATGACCAAGCATCTTAATTTTCTTGGGTTGTAACTTCATCCTTGCCTACGAGAGTGTGTCCTCTAGGGTCTAGAGCATCCGTCGTGCTTGGATGTAGCTTTCAGTACCGATGGTCAAGTCGTCCATGAACCCTCTGTTTGATGGAAGTCGAATCCCCCTTTTTATTTTCGGCCCTGTGGTTTCCCGTTCTGCTGCGGTAGTGATAAGGTCCATGTCCATGATGAAGAGGAGGACCGAAATCCTGCACCAAATATCTTATCTATATTGATTAAGTATTTACCCTAACACATACAAATTATTCAAGATGCCATTTGTCTATTTTTCATTCTTACGAAATGATATTCTCCGTAGGCCGTCCATTTTGTATAAAAGATTATTATGTTTAGATATTTGTTATACTTTTTTACCTTTAAATCGTAATAAATAAAATACATGTCATATGCTCTTTGCGTATCCATCAAACACCATCCTAACTGACTTTTTAAATAAAAGATTCGTTTTGAGGTAAATCAGGACAAGAATAAAAGCCAAACACTCAGCTAATATGTTAATGCTTTGTTGATTTTTTTACCTGGAATAACTGCAACGGTAAATATTTTGGGTTTATGAATGCATTAACTTTTTTATTATACGTAAATTTCCATATATTGAAGAAAACAGTTCTTTATACATGAGGCTGTGATAACAACGCTGAGGAATAAATAAAACCCGACAGAAGTGCACAGAAAAGTAAAAATGTTTTTCAATAAAAATTTAACATAAAAATCAAACTACCAGTCCTTAAGTTAGAGCAATCATAAGCAAAATTTTTCGTTGTTTTGGTTTTCTTTAATAAATATAACTTAATCGTTACCATTATTAGTGAAAGTATTAAGGCCAGTGTATAGTGACGAATTTGGAGCGTCTGCGCAGACGATCGCGCAGATTTGTTGAGATTTTAACTATCCCGCATTCATGGCGTTGTGCTGCGACTTAAATTTCTGCATGGGTTACTGTCCACCTTCGTTTTTAGGTTAACTTCTCCTACACCACTCAAAGGATTTCAATGAAACTTAATACAAATGTTAGACACTATTTGCAGATATGCATGAAGAATTATTATCATTCTCTGATCCGTCTGTCAGGCTGTCTGGTCCTTAACCACCAAGTTTAAAGAACTCTGCATCTAAAGTAAGTATTTTCTGATAGTTTTTCTATATTTTTTTTAAGTTTTATTATTTTATTTTTATTTATTATGAGATATTTTTGTAATTATCACTTCAGGGATAGCCTTGTTTGGTTTTAAATGAAAGCTTTATTTGTGCTGAATGTTAGAAACTGCCATATAGGCTTGTTTACCTTTTTTCACAAAAATATAGTTGATATGATATAACAAAGTTAATGTCTGAAAATGGCAACATTGCTTGTTTACATCAACCATACACATGAGGCAATAAAATGATTATTTCAATGGTAACCCACTGATTTTTTTTATAATCTACAGCTCATATATAAACTTTACTAAACAAATTTGTCACTTTCCAGTAACCTTACATGTAATAATATATTTTCCCCTGTATATTAACTTTAGAAGAAAAAATCAAATTGATAGATTGGCGAAAGTCGGTGGATGGGAAGACTTTGACTTTTTACATCACAACTGATGTTTTCAGTGCAATCTGGTCACGACTTCACAGAGTTGATATCATCAAGACGCCATTTGAATACTGTCGTGTTGTTTGAGGATTTTTGTCTGTAAAGTTACAGTCACTAGTTCGTTTTCTTCAAATTACGTGATTGTTTAAATTTAAATTAATAATAATATTTAGTAGATAGCTTGTGGAAAGATGACGAATGGCATTGGATTTCATGTCAGTATGGACACTGTTACTATATAAGTAAAATAACTTTTTACACAGTACAATATCCCAACGCAATCGCCAAGTCCATCACCGTACTATTGTTTCCCGTGCCCTAGCTCATATAATATCGGAATAGTGTGGCCATCAATGTTAAGGTTACTATTAATTAAGGTTGTTTCGTTTTCTTCAAATAATTACTTTTATGATTCCGGTATGATGATCAGATTTGGTAGGTAGTTACTTTATAGGTATACAAAGAGTAGGTTTGCTTTTGGCGTTGATATGGTCAATGCCACTGTTACTTAACAAATTTTATATTTAATAGTTAATTACGGGATAACCCATTTCGCTCGTTATATAACTTATGTAAAGAGAAATATTGGGATTGACATTGTGATCAATAGGGCAGATGTTTATGTCACCGTTACATCAATTTTAATTTACTTTAACAATGGACATACTTTTATCACATGATCCACCCTGCTTCCATTTAAAACATCCATTACATATTTTGTTTAACCACATAACCTACCGCGCTAGCGTGAGGTTATACTCATGTGTTATTTTTTGGTAACACAATAATTAGTTATCGTGGCCGAATTACCATTTGATATATTCATATGCGCTGTCAAAAACAAAACAAAACAATAACAATGGACACCGGCTTATTTTCAGTCGGTGATTTTGTTAGCATTGATGGCAAAGTTTCAGGTGTCATAAGAGAAGTTGTTTCAAGAGAAAATGAAAATTTGTATATGGTAAATTCATGCGGCACTAATTTTCACTTTGAATTTCCACCAGAAAGACTACAGATAATAAAAAACTACATATGTGTATCAAGCGTCCAGCCCGTTGCAGACGGCCAAACCTCAGCCCTCAGAATTTAATTATATGCAAACAAATAAAAATACACTGTGCAAGACTTTCAAAGATTTAAAACTGTTAAAGACATTTTTCTCCTAAATAAATGAGCCACGAGAAAGTCATACAATTTCACCCGCTGAGCTGCGAACACTTCTGAGTCGCTTTATTCTAAGCGTTACAAAGCAAGATGGTTCTGACTTTGAACCTAGTTGCCAAGTTGGCTAGTTTTGATCCACAACTTCGCCGGCATATTTACGGGGAAAGTATTGTATCTGGGGCACTTTTTGCAAAACACTGACCATGGAGCAAAAGCAACTTAAGTTGAGAAGAGGGAATATGCTAAACAAAAGCGTGGCCCTTATTTATGATGAGGTAGAACAACTTTGGCAGAAGCGTCAGATAGACGTGTCGACGCCCGACAGCATTTGCTTGTGGTTTTTCAACACAGTCCACTTTGGTCTAAGGAGATGTCCGGGCAGTAAAACCAAAATTATGGGCTAATCTACAAAATCTTGATCGTTGTTCTGTTAAAATTTATAAGGAATATACCCGTCTACGCCCGTCTGGTTATTCTACACCGGACAGAACATTATATATCGCTTTAAACAACTGTACACCTACCTAGTCGAGTTTCATGAAGGATTAGTATTTTGCTATTTGCTTAATGACGCGTCACAAATGTATTCTCACTTTTACATTTGGCTTGCAAATGAATACTTTTGTCCTGTAATATTGTTAAACGAGAATGAAAACAAAACACCAACACTCGGACGTGAATTCCATTTTTAAAAAACGAAATATATAGATCTTAAACATTAAACAACAGTTTTGTTGATAAAACAGATGGTATGATTAATATAATACAAGGTTATTGCTGAAGAATGAAAATGTTATCATACACGGCACAACAAAACTAAATCGCTCGACAAGCTTCGCGATTTTCTCAGTTTTTAGTGTGATAAGTATTTTATTTAACACTTACCTAGTATGCTCAATATATTACACTAGCATACAACAGTTGTCGTGCAATTTGATTGATTGCGAGCACCATCGCGTGAGCATTTGATTTTCATACGTTGTGTTTGTAAATACGCTGTGTTTGTAAATATTTGACGACAGGTAATTTTCAAAGGATCAAAGCCTGGGGAAATGTGGTTAAAACAAGTTATTGGAGTAAACAAACTTGTCACCATTATGATGCAATGGATCAAGTTGCTGGGCTCTCAACCGAAAGACGCCTGGCGGACCACATCACCTGGATGCATTTGGTAAAACAAACACCGAAAACATTTTCGCGAATCAAATTATGCAGAAAACTGAACACATAATATTTATTTCATCAACATCTACTCTCACATCAGTGATGCTCAAGACGAAATATATCCATCATCCTCACAACACCTAACAACCCTCACCATCATGCTACTGAAGCAAATCACGACTTAAATATTTAAAGCCCGCTGATTTCCATTTCAAAGAAATAAAATCTCACGGCCCAAGTGGTTTCAACAACATGTTTCCAGAGAATATACTTGGTGGAACTTTCCACATCAATATTCGGCATCCAACACAAAAAAAGCAAGTGTTAATTCCACTGCAGAATAGTCAAACCCGCCACAAAAAGCGCAAATGATACAGCCAGCGATGAAAACTAGGATTTTAATAGTGACCTTCACACACTTAATAAACTTTTCTGGGTCACTAGTTCTGACATGTTTACTGTTTATTAGTTACAGAACGAGTTATTTTTACAGGCTATTGATGATATTTTCCATATTTATAAATGAAGAATAAATGTTAAAAATGGAACATTTTTTGTTTCTGCTAAAAGTTTAAGAAAATATAATGGAACTATTTTTCATAGTTAAACAATGCACATTTTAAAATATCCAATCGTAACACCTCGGATAATTCGCGAATCATCTCTCGGATGTACGTAGGTAGTCGGATCACCTCGGCCATTTCCCTAAATGATACTGCTTTTGTGACAGACGTCAGCTAGGATGGCAGCTAGAATGAGAGCTCACTACTGTATGAAGCCTGTAACACTTCAATTTGTGGCGGCTTTAATTTTAAATCATCCAAGTTTAATTTACCCAGCGCAGCAGACATGCAGCTGTCAAACGATGCCAACGTTTATATTTTGTGCGAACTACATTTTAGGCATATTCTTCTTCCGACTTCCGGCGAACAAAACGATCGTGATTTCTGTAAGTATCATTGCACCAGACACATCCGAGGAATTATTGTCCCGAGGACGGAATTATCCGAGGAGTTCAGATTGTTAAAATATCAAGATGCGTTATATTGTGAAATGACGTCACAACCACTTGCGCGCTTTAAACCAGCATTAGTGTTCAAGATAAAAGAGGACGAACATGCGCGTTCAAAATCAGGTGATAAAAATACTCTGACATTCATTTTAATTTATAACAACACTTACCTGACTCGTTCAGAGGCTCATTTACTATCATTCTTTTCTGGACTTGTTTAATAAATGTTTGGTTTAAATAGATCTTATAGGTCAAATCCTCTTTATTCACTATATTTATACATAATCCTGACTTATTTTTTCTCTTTCTGTTATGTAATCAATAATAAACTGATGTCACAATCTTCCACATATAAAAAATGATACAAAAATATATAGCTGGCAGGCATGTTCTTGTACCTGAACAAAAACAGCTTAAAATGATCTGTGGTTTCAAATCTGAATAAAAAATTAACATACACATCAATTAAATTCGGAAATTTTGAGTGTTAAAAATAGAAAAAAGTGTTAATTGTGATAAATACAAATGCTTGCTTGGTTGTACTACATGTATTTGAACAAAAGTCATCTTGGATGGCAGTCCAATGCTCTGCGGACTGCACCACTGTATCTTGGTAAATGATTGTTATTGTTTTTGTAATCCAATAACATGTATACATTGTGAGTTGATTATTGTTCGCATTAAAAATATCTACATAACCTATGCAATGATATTAAGAACTCGTGCCTTTATTTTAACCTGCTTTTATCAGTACTTTTGGATTAAAGTCAAGCCCAATGATGGGTAATAGCTAACGTGCATATTCTGTTGCATATCCTTTTAGTTTTAAATTGTTTTGTACCATATAACATAATTTATATTAGAATGTGCTCATAATAAAATGTAGGATTGCGATATATTGTTATGTTCAGTAGTACACCAGCGTTTAAGGTTACGCTAGTCAGGTTAAGGGTTGTTTACCGTTGTGGTTTTGATGACGTAGCATTCGCGTAACTGCTAGAAAGAAATGGATCATGCTAGAAAGTTCATTTGTTTATTTTTAACTGGGTTTCGAGAATGTTCTGGGTTTCGTGAATGTTCTAACGATTCGTTGGGTCTATATAAGGGCATGTTAGCCGATTTAAAAGAAAGTTTACATTAGAGTTTTGACATATAGTTTGGTGATACTTGCAGCATCTATATTAAATCTTTCTGTGCTGGAATTTACGTAGATTGTACTACATTCTACAGTGATATAAATATTGAAGTGTCGGATTTGGAATTATATTCATTACATTCGTGTATTGTTCTACCTTTGGACTATTTCAACTGTGCTTATCTACGAGGACATTCTACCGAAAACTCTAAAGGATTATTCGACGTTGGATTATTAATTGGACTGTTAAAGGGACACCTCCTAAAGGGACAAACTGTAAGCTAACATTTATTTTGCTTTCTGAAATTTTGATTTATTTATTATTGTTTTATTACGCCATAGATTAAATTGTTTATTAAAATAAAACATTATTGTACTAGTTACTGGCTTGTTCTTTCTGTTACACCATTTAGTCGTTTAGTAAACGGGTCATTTTATAAAAAAAACTTATATAGCGACACCGGTCGTAACAATATTGAGGATTAAATGATTTCTCTAAAACACACACAACATAAAGATATTTAAAAAAAATATTAATAAAAATAATGAACAATATCACAGCAAGAACATCTATATACATATACAGTACAAAACAATCATTTTTGTAATGATATAAAGAAGCTAAATGCATAGTGAATATAGTTAGAAAATCAGACATTTTGTGTATAGCGACAAAGGTTTTTTATTTCTTTAACAAGATTGAAAGTTCTTTATCTCTTAAATTTATGTCTTTAAAATCAAATGAGAAAACAAAGATATGTGTCAATGTGCCCAAATAAGAACACTGCATGTATGAACTTATATTTCTAGAAGATTTCTCATTTCACCATGTAGATACAGAAGCTTTAGAAAAATGTAACCATATTTTTCAATGAGATTTAGTACTGGTTAAAACAAAGAAATAAAATCTAATATTCACTAAAACAAAGAAATAAAATTATATTTTTTTCTTCTTCCTCAAGCTAAGAAATTCAAATCTTGCATTTCCTAAAACAAAGAAATAAATTGTTTAAAACATTAAAACAGGTGCCTCAATGAGATATTAAGATGACAAGGTAACTTATTTGCTCTAGTCAAGCTCAAAACATTAAAGCTAAAAATAGGATGTGAAAATTTACATTATGAATGCATTCTTCTGCAACAATCCTTATCAACAAAATAATAAATAATATAAAGGATACATACATACTGAAAATAGCTTCTAGTGACAAACCCTACCTATAGTTTTCTCTTTCCATTGGAAAACTTTAGACTTCATCATAGAGTTTTTTACTATTCAGATATTCTTTTACAAAAACAGCAAATCAATTCTCTAATATAATAAAGCAGTCTAAATTTGTTGTTCCATTTAAGCATCTCATCAAACCTACACTGTATGAATAGAATCACCATTTTATTTTGGCAAAAATTACATTATTCATAGATTTACACAGCTCTTTTAGACTTTTTAAATTTAGCCGCTCTAGCTTCTGTCATTTTTCTTTGAAATTCTTCTTCTTCCATCTGCTGTTCCTTTAAAGCCTTCTGTCTATCCTTTTCTTCCTCTTCCATCTGTTTTTGGAGGTCTTTCCTCCACTTAAAATGAAAAAAAAATCAATCACTTAGGTAACAGTTTATTTACAAGGAAACAAATTCTAAATATGATTAGAGTACAGTAAAATAACAATTTAGACATTTCTTGGAACCTTTGATCCTTGGAACATTTGACATATCTGGCAGTAACTGTTTGATTTAATCTCATTTAAGTGTTTTTGTTACTTTCACATTAAACTTGAAATGGATACTATTGTTTAGAGCGCTGGTTCACATTGTAGTATATTTTGTTGTTCATAAAGGACTTTGTCATTGTTTTGTATATAATAAAGGTAAAGATTAGTTAACTCCATGTACATGACACAATTTATGCTTCATATCTATATAAATATTGTGTCACTATCAAACCAATGCTTGAACTGTCATTAACAAACATTGTTTTGAAGAATACTAGGTTAATGACCTTTGAATGGCCCAATTATTTATGAAAACTACTGCAAGGTTTTCAATTCTCCCAACCTAATGACAAACCATTCTTTTAAAGGATGGCATGCATTCAACTCAAATAGTTTTAGTGATAAAAATGTGGTTTCATTTCATTTTTTTAACAGGAGCATATAGGGAAGCATATACACATATCACTGGTGTGGTTGTATATATCCGGTAGTTCAGGGCTATTGGCTAGGGTTAAATGTATTGCCTTACAATTGTTGTATACATACATAAATGCCTTCTATCATTGTTGAAGTTAAGTGTTCAAGATGTGCAGGCGTTGTACATTTTATAAGGAACATAATTTCTATCTAAATTGTAACTAATGATTTACATGTGTAATTAATGTCTTACAAGTAAGCCAACATTTTATACATTAATTATTTTTCTTACTTGATTTACACTCAATATCCATCCGACACAATGACATAATCTGCTGTTTTTTTATCATGGTATTTATCAAGACCTGCACTATCTGCAGCTAAGACTATCAATGCATGTTGTAACCTATGCAAGAGGTTGCTAGAAAAGAAGTCAGAACAACATGAACTATTAACAAATGTAACACGTTACTGAAGTATGTATATTTCACCTGATCCTCAACGATCCTTCTTAGATCAAAGCTTGTCCTTGTATTGTAGGTCACTGGAGGTTCATAGAGGGCAGATGCCAGTTGGATCTCCTCCCTGGAAATATATATTAACAGATAATGTTGGGGCTGATGGTCTAGCAGTTATAGTCACCAAAGTCATTCCCCCTTGCCTTTTGGGTTCATAACATCATTCAGATTAAAATCTTTCACAGGAGGTCTTCCAGCTGACCTGCTATATGGTAGGGCTTTTAATCTATTTTACGGACATATCGGTAGCCATCCTTTAAAGACAGCTGAATAGAGTAACTAATATAGCATGATAAAGACAGAACACATGAGTAGCATGGTCAGCATGATCTTCAGTTTTAACCTGCAAAGCATTAAAAGACCTGGCTTTGGCATATAATGGTTTTATCCCTATAAGCCCACTAGGAGCTGTCTGATCAGCAGCTACACTATATGCACTATATACTGTCCTGTCTCTACCAATATGTCATCTTATCATTATCTGTTATGATGTCATTTCAGTTTATCAATTTATAACTATAAGCAAACAAAATCATTTCCAAATGACATGCTGGACATACAAGCAGATAAGTTCATAATTTATGGTCCATTAGAGTGGTTCTTACTTCAGACTTGTCCTCGCCTTGTAGTCTTGTTTGTGTTTGGGCTGTGGCATGGATCCTTCCGAAGCTGAAAGGACTTTGTTGGGTGATGGAGTGGTCTCCCTCCTTCTGGGGGGAATGTATGGGTCAACAGGGGGTGGTAAAGGGGGGAGGTAGATCTGGGACAGACCGCCCGCCACCTTGGATCCCAGAGTGTACGGGCTCAGCACCAGGCGCTTGTTCAGGAACCCCTCCAAGTCGGTGTGCACCTATAGAAATAATGTCAGAGTGGTTTGTAGTTGGGGTTTTATGTCGCACAGCTTATTAATATTATAAAGCATTTTTCATGACAGTATATCACAAACAATTTTATTTTGCACCATTAAATAATATGTAAAGATTTTATGTTTAGATGTTAGATTTTATGTTTAGATGTTAGATATTATATGGTGCAAGAAAATTATGTAAAATATTTTTAAGGAACACCAGTAATTAATACATAATATTTTTTTATGTTACACCATTTTTTCCTCTGTAAAAGTTTTGTCAGATATTTTGTTACAACACCAGCTACTAAGTGAATCAATCCAGCTATAATTGATTGAGGGCAATCTATGTCTGGTTAGAAACACAGACATACTACAAGCCAACTGCAGTGCTGTGTTACTTGAACTGCTTTTGCTGAGATTGGACTTCAGTTCACAACAATAGAAGATAACTTACATTTTGTTTCTTTCTCTTTTTGTGTAATATTTTTAATTGAATATAATTGTTTTCCTATCTGTCAAAAGAGATGGTCTGCACATTTAAAACATATTATTAAAACATAATTTTCCTTTTAAAGAAGTGTATTATTGGTTTACATGTAATACTTACTATCTGAAAAATACTACAACTATACTATCTATTTAAAACCACTACAACATACACAATCGACTAAAACATCACAAAAACATAATTAAATACAAACTTATTTAACATTTATAAATAAACATTCAGAAGAAACTACCAATAAAAACATTAATTAACTTTCAAATATCTATAATTACAGAAACTTACTTTTTCCAGCTTAAATCAGATTAATAGCAGTTTTAGTATAGTATAGAAACAAAAGCAAAATGTGCATTCAAAGAACAATTATTTTCTGCATATATACCATTTTGCTTCAGATTTTCGCAGGTTTTAAACATGTTAATAATATCAATCTATTTACAGAAAAAAAAATCAAGTAAAGGCAAGTTAATGTTGGCATGAAAAGCACAAGCAGCTTGGGTTAGAAGCATATCTTTGGCTCATTAATATTTGTTTGAATATGAAAGGATAAACATGTAAACACACACACACGAAAATATAAAAATACAACAATAAACAACAACAACAACAGAAGAATCTTAAACTAACAAACACACTGTGTATTTCCAGGGCAGGTAGCATAAGAATTTAACTTTGAACTATATAAAGAGAATACCAGGTTAGTGTTGATATAGATAAATGTTATCACGCGAGGCTAAGAAAATTGATTTTCGGGCCGAGCATGATAACATTTATTTATATCAACACTAACCTGGTATTCTTTTTATCCCACCATCAACAGCTTTTCAAAGGAAAACATTTAAATTTACCGCTACTGCTCCTCCCTTACATGATCTGACATTCTTTCAATTCACACTAAATAACATCAAAACAACAGTGACTCGCATGATCTGACATTTCGACAGTTGTTTTTTTGCTTCTTAGTCTTATGCAATCTTTCCAGTTACATGTACTTATACAAGTAGATAGCAAGTATGGGGTTAAAAAGCAGTTTTCCCTTCAGAAACACAGGGACTATTTTTCCAGAACCCCACCTCCCAGAGACACACCCTCATGCTTTTTATCGAGGGCCTGATGAAAACTTATTTGTATTTTGTCCTACCCCAAACAAAAACCCTCCCATTGTTTTTCCAACCTGGACAAAAGCTCAACACTTTTTCTCCCTGTCAAAAAGCTTCCCTGATTTTTCAGACAAAGGACCTAGGGGGTAAAGATTGAGTTTCCCCTTCAGAAACAGATGAGGGTGGTAAAAAAATAGTTTTCCTTCAGACATAGATGAAGGGACTTTATGTCCTCATCAATTGCAATAAGTGCATAATTTTGCTTAAAACTGACTTATCTTCAATTAAGTCATTTATAACTTAACAGTTTTGAAATCCTCCGACTAAAATTGTGGAACTTAAGTTATGTATAAAATCAATACTAGGGGTTACAATTCTAATTCTAATGGTCTTAGTAGATCCAATGTAAATACTAAATATGTTACAGTAACAAACCTACATACAGACATACAAACAAACAGTCAGACAGACAATCAGTCACAAAAAAAGATTGATATATCATCTTTTATGAGCCTGTAATGATTCCAACTGTTCATTGCTAAATAATTGCAGCTGCTGTTAAAAGGCCAGAAGTATTATAATCATAGAACAAAGGTGATTTAAAAATATATACATGGAAAGTTCACAGGCTCACAAAATATTTATAGTTGGGATAAAGATAATTAAAGCTGCTATTAATAATTTTGTATTTAGGCATGCATTTGTGCACAACTCACTTGTGGAAAAATACCCTGTCAAGGAAAATTCAACACACTACTGTAACCATTTTAAGTGGAATATTATGACAATGTCGTTATTTCCTGAATAAATCATCATTTTAATACTAAAAAGCTACATATGTTTTGACTTTCAAACATCTAATCTTATTTTAATAAATCAATGTGCAACTTGTGCAGCAGGTATATATTATAAAAATGAAATTAATTTTCAATTTAATATTGTTTGTTTCAGGAGCTACAACTATAATAACTTTGATAATAACTTTCAATAATTTTGTCATATATACAGTTTTCAGAAAATACATAATTTTGTTAAGCAGTGTATACATATATTATATTATATATTAAAAAAAATATTAAAAATAAAATAAAACATAAATATCACCAACAAATAAAATCCTCCAATGTTGGTTAAACACCCAAACAAGTACATTTTATGGAACAATCCATAATATAAACACCTTCCCATTTAGACAAAAGCACACAAAGAACTTTAAAATATACCTGACATTTGCTTCAATTTTATTTTATATATATATATATATATATATATATATATATATATATATATATATATATATATATATATATATATATATATATATATATATATATATATATATATATATATATATATATATATATATATATAAAATCAAATGATCACAACTTATTACAAATGCCAGGTACATGTAAGTATTATGGATAGTGTCTTTGCAGGAGGGCTTGGACAGATGCAGACAGAAGGTCACATGGACTGCTGCATGTTTTTTATAGCTTCCTGTTTCATGCAAGCGGAAAAAAAATCCACCTCAGACCACAGTCAGCCTATTTTTAAGAATATGATAAGTTAAGTGTCCAGCCTCAAACCCTGATGTAAATGGTACATGGTTGTGTGATAAAAAGTGAAATTAAAACCTCTCATTCTGTTTTAACTTTTATAGGTGTATTGTGAATATTGCTGTTCAACAAAAACAACCAATGTGATCATATATGTGATAAAAGTAAAAATCAAACTATGCATAGAAGACCTAGCTGTCAAAGTATATATAATTATTATTTATAAATATGTATAAGTATAAATCAATATAGTGAATGTTATACATAAATGCTCATGTAACAACTTGTTGAACAAAACTCTCAGAAAATGTCTTCTGAAAAAACAGAATATTTAAACATCTTATAGCAATACACAAGTTGTTATCTATGAGGACTTTTCATAAAAAAAAGTAAAAAAATCAAACAATGACAATAAAAATAGCAACCAGCCAATCAGAAAAATGGAAATTTGTTTTAACCTTGACCTTAGAACTTGTGCTCTATACTCACCTGTCCCACTTTCAAAGCTTCCAGCACCCTTTCGTCCTTCTCAATAGAGTGGGCGCGCAACAGAACATTCCATGCAGCTGTGCGCAGACCCTCCCGGTTAGTATCATTGGCCAGACATCGACAGATCTTTACCATAGATTGGATGGCACCAAACCTTATGCGCCAGCTCCAGTCATTTGGGCCTTTAGGATAATAAAAACGAAGGTCTTTGACTTTGTTAATGGAATTTTAAATCAAACAGTAATTACAATACATTAAGTCTATGCCTGGTAAAAGAGACGTTGGTGTAACCCAGCTGTCCTGCAGTGCATTAGTGATTCCAACCTCATATAATCCTGATCGTTTTTCATCAATAGCAGCAGAGCTGGGTGCTGTTGCAGTGTGACATTTGTAAATAATTTTTGTGTTCGTACAATGTTAGTTTATAAATAGAAAGAGACTGCAGCAATAAGTTAAAATTTAGAAATAACATTTATTATATTTACTTAAAAAAAAATAAAAAAATATTTAGTTAATAACTCCCAATTGACACTAGTTGACAAGTATCCATACCACCATCTTGCTGTTCATTAAGAGCATGAAAGAAAGCCAGGTCCAGGAGTCCTGCACTGGAGAGAGGCCGAGACAAAATGCCACGCTTGAATGGGTCTGCAACATCCTGATTGGTGCCCATAAGTGCCAACTTTTGGATGTCTGCATTGGCGCCATGGAGACAGATGTCGGCCATGATGTCTGTGTATGTGATGGCCACCTCCCAGTGCCACCCATTTATACCTGGCATGTCTGGGTTCTGGATGGATAAGGAATGAATGACATGCATTATGAGTATGAAATATGTGGGCAAGCTAAAACTATCTTTTTTTTTCTAATGGTAACACTGGTTGTTTAATAATTCAGTATGAAATGTTTTCATTACAATCAAATTCTATAAAACTAAATTTAAAAAGATAATTATAAAAACTTTCACTTATATCTCATGACCTGTTAAAAGACAAGATAAAAAAGTTAAAGGGACCTTGCCACTTTATTGTGACAATTTAAAGAATAACAAATAAACTGGCAAAATAAATAAGCTGGCCAAGTATACAAAGCAACACAATAATAAAGGAAATGCTAGCTTGAAATATTACTCCTTAAGCATGTTCATTAGAAACTTTAAATTATCAGTTTGTAAATTATCAGTTTGCAAACTATTAAGCAGCTTATCAAGTCATTACAATGATTGTTGTAAGGTAACTCCCCAAGATTTTTATTATCATTACAGTTGAATCCTGGTAGTTTAAAGTCACATCAGAACACACAAAGTATACATTAAGTGATTTATATGTAACATGGCATATCAGATTTTACCCTGCCAAATATGAGATATTATTGCAGTAAATCAGCAAGACCAGTACTAATACTGTTTGTATACATACTACTGGAGTAAACAGTCAATTGTAAATAAACACAGTTTCAAACTTGATTGTTAATATATTATGCCATGCGCATACAACTTGGGTAAAAAATAAATACGCACAGCTTTTTTAAACGTGTTCTATCTATTTAAGTATCTATCCATAGACAAACAAACATAATGCACATTGCTGTACACATATAACTGGGAAAAATATTCAATAAGCATCCATTTTAAATCATATTTACACATTGTATTACATCACTCTATAAATTTAAACATAATACACAATGAAAGGTTTAAAGTAGTAGTATTATAATATAATAAAATTTATTTACAGTGGACAGAATGCATGATAAAATCAGTACATTATCATCTGGTCAAGTAATTTACAGATTAATTCTCGCACATATTTTTCGGTGTGTGGCTACAGTTTTTTAGCAAGCAAACCAGCTTTGACACCTAACATTACACTATCAAATGATTGCTACAAACAAACAAGCACTTGATCGCAGACATTAGTGAGATGTTGGTCAACAAATTGGACCACACAATCGATGCTACCAATGAGAGACACATGTCACTTTAGAAGCTGTGAAAACCCCATGGTCACTTTGTGTAATCCTTAAACTAACCTGGAGGATTTTTGAACATTCTTACAGTGAATAAAGAACAAATTCAACCAGGACTTTCGGCTTTATTAGAACTACCCAATCATTTTGTAAGGTCAAGCTTGGCATAATGAAGATTTGACTGCATGATATTTTTTACCAATGGGTGTACTAAGCTGTTTGGGTTGCAGTCTTAATGTACCTCAGTGTCTCACTGAACTGAGTATGATACCCAAACTGGCAGAATATTCAGGGAATGCCAGATCATCCTTTACAAATTAAAGCTTAAAATTGCCAAATGATGTAAGGTGGTGTGATTTTACCTCACAAAATACAATAAATATTAGACAAATACTTTTCTTTCATTAACTGACCACATTATTGGTGAAAGTCTGGACAGTGCTAGCCTCAGATGCCCTCCCACTGGGCAGTGTGGTGCCCACCTCAGCTTGGTATCCTGTACCTGGAGGGTAATAGCTGCCATTGGTGGCATTTGTGACACGTGAACCCCCTGTTGGGGCCCGAGGCCTGTGGAATAGAACAGATGGAATATTCAATTAAATAGATATTGCCATCAACAATGCATAAACTAAGGCAGAAATGGAAAGTACCGAGATGAAGATATAGATATTTATTGTCAGAGCCTCTGATATACATGAAACATGTTACAACTATTTGAAATATAAATTTAACAATAAAAATCATAACCAGTCGCTTTAATCAGTTAATATGTTTATGATTTGTTATACTTGTCTGTATTTTTCTGCACCAGTTTGTTCAGTATACAAAGTTTGACAAGTGATTGCAACATAAATATTATTTTAACTTGTTGAATCATCACACTTATTCTAAGCAGCAGAAACAGTGTTGAATAAATATATGCATCGGAGGTTTCAGTAAACAACATACGGATTGTAATATAAAACATATGTGTATGGATAATGAAATAACCATATATACATACACAGTGGACTTGGTTGCTGATCTGGTCTGTGGGGCAGACTTTTCCCTCAGAAGTTCTGCCTCAAATGACACCTCTCGCTTCATACTGGCTCCAGAAAATGGCTGAATGCTTGGCTCTTCTCTGAGGAGGAGAAAAGACGTATCAGTAACTATAAATGACTGACAGAAGTGTTGCTTATCTTTCTAACGTGTTTTTAATAATAGTTTACAAGCACTCCCCATGTATTATAGAGATGGTGATTTATAACCACGTAATATCTCTGGGGTAAGTGAGAGTCAGACAACAACTTTCAGGTTAGAAAGTGTTCCAGCTTACCTGAAGTGTGTAGATGGTTTTACTAATATTTACCTGGATTTTATTAGACAATTAGTGTCAGATGTTGCTATAACGACAATTTTCGTGTTAGGGTAAGTTTAAAGAAGCAAAGGAACTACCTTTGCCTGCCAGTATCATGACTGTCCACCTGTCCAGTGTGACCATCACTGGCTGGAGTCTCCTTGGCTGACCCACTACTAGCATCATCACCACTTGCTTCCATCTTTGTGGAACCTTAAATTTAGTCAACATACAATAGTTACATATAGAATGTTGATAGTAATTTTCTATAGCTTTAAGGTAGACATACTATTTAACCTTCATTAGCTATGTTATTTAGACTAGACCATTTGACATTTACTAAATTAAATTATATAACAAGTTTAGTTTTGTTTTTTAATTATTCTGACAAAAATACATAAAAATCCTTTAAGAATACATGCTGAAATACTTTTTGGCTGATTTAAAGGGTATAAAGAGAATTTTAGGTGAATTATTATTGTAGTCTCATAAAAAAAAGCCTTAATAGTTTTTATTACAAGCTTTTTAAAAGGAACCTGTAATTTACTTACAGTTTGTGCCAATCAAGACCAGCCCTAATTAAGTACTCTACTTTATTGTCTTGTTTGAGCGCCAATAATTACAACTAATAATCTCTCACCTACATTTAAAAATCTTAACTAAATACTGCTGAGTTTCTACTTATACCTCTTGTCACCTTTGCATTGAGTTGGTAGCCAACATCTTACAATTAAAGAAATTGTGTTGATTGACTGGTATACTGGTTCTACTCAAAGCTTAGCATTTATTATTACAAAATCCAAAGAATTTTTGTCATAATCAATGTAACGAAAAAAACATTTATCACATTTATCTACTCTCCATACATGTGAACTCACCCACTTTTGGGGGAAATCTTCCTCTTTTAAGGTTCAAAATTATTTGAAAATGCGGGGTGTTTTACACATTTTCAGAAATCTACTTGAAAATCGATAACTTTTTTCTTTGTTAATATGAAAATAACAAATCTGACACTCTGCAAGTGAAAATCTCCCACTTTTGCCTCAGGAAAAGTTTACATGTATGGCTCTCCTCACACATGGGGGTCATTTGAATAAGTAACCCATCAGCATTTCTACCTCAACTTTCTTTCATAGCTTTTTAAATAGATTTTAATATGTATGGGGTTTTCTCAAGTATAAAAAACTTAATTATTATTATACATCTGGCTGCAATCAGTACATGTAAAGGCAGTAGAAGATTTCAGATATTTCTCTAATAGGCTTCAGTATGCAACAAGTAGATCATAGTTAAGTCATGCACTAACAATATTTATGGAGTTAATCCAGATAAATTGTGTATCATGCTTATGTAAAATGCATATAAGTAAATCATTTTAGATATATTAAGACAAAATATTTAAGAACTGGATTTAATAAATGTAGTATGATAAAATGTGAGTGTCAGAAAAACAGAAGCTAAACCAGTACAAGTATTAAGTGATTGCTAAAGGGGGCCTTAGCCCAACAGATAAACAATCTACCCACCTGAGGCACCCGTGCTGACATTAGAGGTGCCATCCCGTTTGTCAGAGTCTCCCTCCTCACTACGCTCATAAATATCACTAAGGGTGGGTTTGGAGCTGATAATACTGGCAGGAACGTCATCCTCCTTTGGACTTGTCTCATCACTCGATAGACTGAGGTCCTCTATGACAACAAATTGAAATATTATTGAAAAAGACACAATTATTAAATGAAAAAATGAAAAATACAGAGGTTCTCTTAAAACAGATATAAAAAGAAACTAAACAGAAGACCAAATCTACTCGACTGCAACAATAATTTTGTTTTGAATTTAAATTTTGGACAATGAGATCACAATAACATGAATTAAAAAAACAACAACAGATATGTGGTTTAACACTACAAAATGGTTACAGTATTGTAACTTACCTGGTACAACAGTGTTCTACATAAAAACAAGTTGTTTGTGAAAGCACTGTATTGTTACCAAAAAATAAAGGATATGAAAAGTTTCTTATACAGAAATAAAGATCATAAAACAAAAACACTCAAAAAGAATCCTAAAAAATATAATTAATTATTTTCAAGATTAATAACCCTGATGTTCACTTCTAAATATAAAACAGCTGTGAGTTGTACGTTGTTATTTCTACAACATATATTAAATCAATTTTAAATCGGTAGATTACTTTGTATTAAAAATCATCATTATAAATACATGTACTTCTGAATGTATTTAACTGAAAGAAAAAAACAACTGATTTATGCCAAACAATGTAAGGCTTCCCATCACCATATTGTTATAGAAAGACAAACATATTATAATAAATGCATTTTTTTTAGTAAATCAATTTTCAAGTTAAAATTAAAATCCACATGTGTAACTTAAAGCACTGCTGGATATGAAAACAATATAACCAATCATTTATGTCTGAATGTATATATTGTTACATTTTATTGGGCAGAACAACGAGTAGACTAAAAATTAAGGATAAAAGTGGTCCCATCAATAAAAGGCCATAATACAAAGTGGAGTGTCCTAATGAGCAATGTTGTGTTGTACATGTAAACATATACATTTCCTAAGTAGTTATGATATAATTATATAATTTCTAAAAGGAAATATTTTAATATTGGGCAAATCATTATCGATGTTAGCAGGAAATATTTGACATGTGTTAAAATGAAATCTTTGACATTTGTTATGAACTTGATAATGGTGTCTACAAAAAGAGGGCTGTTTTCAAAGTTTCTGATACATGTATGTAAATGTATATGCTCAGCATTCCAAACATTCATGATCCTGTATACAAATATTACATATTCATGATTAAATATTACTATCTATCTTTATACAGATGTACGTTCGAATGGAATCATTTATATGCTACTAAGTACCAAAAGAAAGACATGGCTTGTGATAAATTAACAGATTTTAAACTCATGCAACATTTAATATAAACATTTACCAACGTCCATTTGAAATATCAAAATATGTGTGTTTTGAACTTTACATATCAAGACTATATACATCATACATAATTTTAAGTTATTAATTGTTTATAATTTTTGCAAAAAGGATATGTATGGAAAAAATGAACCCCAACATAATTATGTAGCTGGTCACCACCTCATTGATATATATTAGCTTTTTTATTTGTAACCTGTATACAATTTTTTTTCAAATATAATTATTCATCTTGGTTCTAAATATTTAATTAACTGTGAGGAAGCCCCATACATCATGAGTGTACTATGTGAGGCATGGTAACTCTCATACCAAATCTAATGACTTTTATACGAGATGGTGATGAGGCTGGAAGAAGAATGGTCAATGATAGAATAAAATGGATTAAGATGCGAGACAGTTAAACATGTTCTAGTGACATGAGGAAACAGCATAAATGAAACATAGCAATGACCCATGATGTTTGTTGGCTTAACTATAAATAATACATGATCAATACCTTTAAATGATCATTATTTATATTTTATGTGTTAAATATCAATTCCTTGCAATCGTCATTTAATGTTTATATTATATATAAAATATTCAAATAAATGTTCAATATCTATAGTTATAACACTCAATTGTTATTGACGGGATACATGTATGTTTCAAATATATTTTTCGATGTTATGTAAATATAATCACCTCAGTTTTATCTGTATTTAGTTTTAACATGTTATGGTTTATCCAAGACATTTTATCAATAAGGCATGTTTCAATGCGATTTAAAGCCTTTGTCAAAGCAGACAAATCGTTAGTTTTAAAAGAAATATACAGTTGTGTGTCATCTGCATATGATTGTTGTTCAATTTCATGTCTTTTGCTTATTAAACTTATAGGCTTTTTGTACAGATTATAAAAAGTTCGGTCCTAAAACAGATCCTTGAGTGACACTGTAACCCATCTTTACTGCATTAGAAAGATGACCTTCGACGGACACAGTTTGATAGCGATCGGTTAAGTATGAATTTATCCATTCCAAAGATTTGCCTTTAATTCCAGAATTGGTTGTAAGTCGTTCCAAACGAATGCTATGGTCAATTGTATCAAAAGCTGAAGAAAAATCAAGTAACACGAATATAGTGGCTTTATTTTGATTACAGATTTTAAATTTTCATTTTGTACCTTAACCGCCGCTGTTTTATTAGAATGTTGTTTTTCCTGTAAGCAGAATGAAATGGATCGTGAAGTTTATTTGAAGTCAAATGCTCAAGTTTCATATCCACCACCTTTTCCAATACTTTTTCTAAAAAAGGAGATTTGAAACATGTCTATAGATTTTTAGAATTTCATTTTCAAGGTTTTGCTTTTTAAGAAGAGGTTTACCGCGGGACTGTTTATATACCTGTGGTACAGTTCCATTTCCAAGTGAGGTGTTTATGATTTTTGTTAGCAGTATTTATTTGGAGATGATTTTATGATCCTTTCAGCTTCCTTCTCAGACGACGGCGTGAAGTTAGTAAAATGTTTTTTCTAAACTCAGCATTCCAATGTTATGCCATTTTAAAGACGGTTCAGACTGGTTTTGCGCTTTTATGTCAGATCTTATAATTTCAAGCTTGCTTATAAAAAATTACTAAATTTATGAGCTAATTCAGAGGTAGGTGATAAGGCATGAAGGGGAGAAGAATTCGTTTCGCCAAATAAACATTTAATCAATTTAATCATGGCTTTTTTTTATCTTGGCTACATGCTTGACTTAATTCAAATAATCTTCAAATAATTTCTTTCGGGACTCGGGTATGATTTTCACATTTGGTAGGTAGATACTTTATGGGTATATGAAGATTGTGCTACTGTTACAAAACAAATTTTATATTTAAGATTAAATTACGATAATCCATTTTGTAATATATCTTATGCAAAGAGAAATATTGGGATTGTCTTGTGATCAATAGGGCAGATGTTAATGTCACTGTTACATCACATAATTTATTTCACCACCATATATGGAAAAAAACTGAATTCTTATGTTTTCGTGATGTAATCAAGCATAAACTGATGTCACGAACTCTATCTTTCGTTGTTGATAAACCTCAACGATCCTTCTCTGAACAAAGCTCATCCTTGCTTTGTATGTCACTTACTATTTTATTTGCATATCCGTTTGGCATGTCGTTCTCTTTATATATGCTGTCAAAACAATGGTAGATTTTATTTGTAGGTTATAAACATGTGATTGGATCACTGCTATCTGCCTCAACATATACCTGTAGATATCATTTATGTGTTTTCTTTTAAATAATTTAATGACAATACATTATTTTAGGAATTATATTTTTATAAGACCCAGCTATTTCATTTTAGAACAAGTCTTTAACCATGCTGACTGTCAAATACGCATGGCCGGTAAACACTGCCTAACGTTGAAATCTTTTAATAGCAACGACAAAATATATAAAAAGAACATTATTAGTTATTTTTTAAAATTAAAATCCACATTTGTAACTTAAAGCACTGCTGGATATGAAAACAATATAACCAATCATTTATGTCTGAATGTATATATTGTTACATTTTATTGGGCAGAACAACGAGTAGACTAAAAATTAAGGATAAAAGTGGTCCCATCAATAAAAGGCCATAATACAAAGTGGAGTGTCCTAATGAGCAATGTTGTGTTGTACATGTAAACATATACATTTCCTAAGTAGTTATGATATAATTATATAATTTCTAAAAGAAAATATTTTAATATTGGGCAAATCATTATCGATGTTAGCAGGAAATATTTGACATGTGTTAAAATGAAATCTTTGACATTTGTTATGAACTTGATAATGGTGTCTACAAAAAGAGGGCTGTTTTCAAAGTTTCTGATACATGTATGTAAATGTATATGCTCAGCATTCCAAACATTCATGATCCTGTATACAAATATTACATATTCATGATTAAATATTACTATCTATCTTTATACAGATGTACGTTCGAATGGAATCATTTATATGCACCACCCATTCTAATGTATGTATGCCTTAACAAATAATAATGCATTATTTGTATAATGCATTTTGTGTTCTAAAACAACCCTCTTTAAAGTGGGACTTCCTCACTGTTTCTTGTTCCATTCAGGTATATGTGTATTAAGAGTTAACTTTATGCTACTAAGTACCAAAAGAAAGACATGGCTTGTGATAAATTAACAGATTTTAAACTCATGCAACATTTAATATAAACATTTACCAACGTCCATTTGAAATATCAAAATATGTGTGTTTTGAACTTTACATATCAAGACTATATAAATCATACATAATTTTAAGTTATTAATTGTTTATAATTTTTGCAAAAAGGATATGTATGGAAAAAATGAACCCCAACATAATTATGTAGCTGGTCACCACCTCATTGATATATATTAGCTTTTTTATTTGTAACCTGTATACATTTTTTTTTCAAATATAATTATTCATCTTGGTTCTAAATATTTAATTAACTGTGAGGAAGCCCCATACATCATGAGTGTACTATGTGAGGCATGGTAACTCTCATACCAAATCTAATGACTTTTATACGAGATGGTGATGAGGCTGGAAGAAGAATGGTCAATGATAGAATAAAATGGATTAAGATGCGAGACAGTTAAACATGTTCTAGTGACATGAGGAAACAGCATAAATGAAACATAGCAATGACCCATGATGTTTGTTGGCTTAACTATAAATAATACAAGATCAATACCTTTAAATGATCATTATTTATATTTTATGTGTTAAATATCAATTCCTTGCAATCGTCATTTAATGTTAATATTATATATAAAATATTCAAATAAATGTTCAATATCTATAGTTATAACACTCAATTGTTATTGACGGGATACATGTATCTTTCAAATATATTTTTCGATGTTATGTAAATATAATCACCTCAGTTTTATCTGTATTTAGTTTTAACATGTTATGGTTTATCCAAGACATTTTATCAATAAGGCATGTTTCAATGCGATTTAAAGCCTTTGTCAAAGCAGACAAATCGTTAGTTTTAAAAGAAATATACAGTTGTGTGTCATCTGCATATGATTGTTGTTCAATTTCATGTCTTTTGCTTATTAAACTTATAGGCTTTTTGTACAGATTATAAAAAGTTCGGTCCTAAAACAGATCCTTGAGTGACACTGTAACCCATCTTTACTGCATTAGAAAGATGACCTTCGACGGACACAGTTTGATAGCGATCGGTTAAGTATGAATTTATCCATTCCAAAGATTTGCCTTTAATTCCAGAATTGGTTGTAAGTCGTTCCAAACGAATGCTATGGTCAATTGTATCAAAAGCTGAAGAAAAATCAAGTAACACGAATATAGTGGCTTTATTTTGATTACAGATTTTAAATTTTCATTTTGTACCTTAACCGCCGCTGTTTTATTAGAATGTTGTTTTTCCTGTAAGCAGAATGAAATGGATCGTGAAGTTTATTTGAAGTCAAATGCTCAAGTTTCATATCCACCACCTTTTCCAATACTTTTTCTAAAAAAGGAGATTTGAAACATGTCTATAGATTTTTAGAATTTCATTTTCAAGGTTTTGCTTTTTAAGAAGAGGTTTACCGCGGGACTGTTTATATACCTGTGGTACAGTTCCATTTCCAAGTGAGGTGTTTATGATTTTTGTTAGCAGTATTTATTTGGAGATGATTTTATGATCCTTTCAGCTTCCTTCTCAGACGACGGCGTGAAGTTAGTAAAATGTTTTTTCTAAACTCAGCATTCCAATGTTATGCCATTTTAAAGACGGTTCAGACTGGTTTTGCGCTTTTATGTCAGATCTTATAATTTCAAGCTTGCTTATAAAAAATTACTAAATTTATGAGCTAATTCAGAGGTAGGTGATAAGGCATGAAGGGGAGAAGAATTCGTTTCGCCAAATAAACATTTAATCAATTTAATCATGGCTTTTTTTATCTTGGCTACATGCTTGACTTAATTCAAATAATCTTCAAATAATTTCTTTCGGGACTCGGGTATGATTTTCACATTTGGTAGGTAGATACTTTATGGGTATATGAAGATTGTGCTACTGTTACAAAACAAATTTTATATTTAAGATTAAATTACGATAATCCATTTTGTAATATATCTTATGCAAAGAGAAATATTGGGATTGTCTTGTGATCAATAGGGCAGATGTTAATGTCACTGTTACATCACATAATTTATTTCACCACCATATATGGAAAAAAACTGAATTCTTATGTTTTCGTGATGTAATCAAGCATAAACTGATGTCACGAACTCTATCTTTCGTTGTTGATAAACCTCAACGATCCTTCTCTGAACAAAGCTCATCCTTGCTTTGTATGTCACTTACTATTTTATTTGCATATCCGTTTGGCATGTCGTTCTCTTTATATATGCTGTCAAAACAATGGTAGATTTTATTTGTAGGTTATAAACATGTGATTGGATCACTGCTATCTGCCTCAACATATACCTGTAGATATCATTTATGTGTTTTCTTTTAAATAATTTAATGACAATACATTATTTTAGGAATTATATTTTTATAAGACCCAGCTATTTCATTTTAGAACAAGTCTTTAACCATGCTGACTGTCAAATACGCATGGCCGGTAAACACTGCCTAACGTTGAAATCTTTTAATAGCAACGACAAAATATATAAAAAGAACATTATTAGTTATTTTTTATAGGTGCAGTACACGTATCTAACCTTCTTGCTATAATTAAGGTCGAAAAGTTGCATTAAACAATTTCAATTGTGATAATTGAAATACTTTAAACATGTATGGTAGAAGAAAAATGCCATATAGATTATCAATGCTTTTAGATATAAACAACTTTACGATAAAATGAGACAAGTTTTAAACGTTGCTTTTCAATTAATCAAGCAATAGCGGATACATAACCACCCTGAACATACAACAAAAGGAATAACGTCCGTTTTTACGGAAAATTTTGAATTATTATTTCAGGGAGGCTTTTGGTATGTTTTACCTTTCCCATTTCGGTTAATGTAAATTAACGCTAAGTGACCCTATATTACCCCAGCACTGTTGCCATCTATTGTCTTAATGGAGGCACTGTGTTAACAAAGGATTATCCAACAAAAAGGATTTTTGTTCAGCTGGTAAGTAATAAACAATTTAAAAGTTTTAAGCGTTAATCGTATGTTATAGGTGTCAATGTCATCATTTTTTACATTATTAAGAGCAAAGCTTTACGTGATTGGAGTTTTGAGACTGTTGTATGTACCCAGTTAGACTGTGACTTGCTAGAAAGTCGTACTATTTATCAGAATTTTGGACTGAAGGACCAAAAACAAAAACAAAAACAGAGTCAGATGACACATTTATCAAAGAAATGTGTGCTGTCCTGAATGCAAACAATGAAAGATATAGTTTTAGAGTTTCTAAGTGCGAGAGCCAAACAGAAGAAACATATATACAGTAAATAAACTTTATTTTGTTAAAAAAACTCCCCATTTGTAGGTTAAAAGCAAGAAAATATGAAACAAACACGGAAACAACCATTAAAAATGCTTATCATTTTCGTATTATGTGTTCAATATAGCATTTTTACTACATCTAGTTAGATAAGGACTTACGTTTGAGTAACGTCTGTTTTTACATTCATTGCAACGACCATTCATGATCAGTATAGCAACGTCCTGCTTTTTGGTGGAGGAAGACCCCAGACACATGGGGTAGAACCACTGGCGCACCGCAAGCCAGCTGGAAGACGTTCTCACATTAAGCCCTTCGCCCTGAACAGGACTCGAACCCATGTGGTGACAGGCTAGGCAGAGGAGTTACAAATCGGTGACTCAACCACTACGCCACGGGTTTGAGTAATGCTTAAAACAAATTGTGTTTGCTTAAAATTGCACATTCTGATAACTCTAATGAAAATACGTTGGTTTCAATTATATTTTATACGTTACCTGCAAATGTCTAGACTCACCGCTACCCGAGCATTGATTTCTGTTGATTTACTCCCGCCAGTTACATACACCGCCAAGTAACTATCAAATTAACTTAAGATACATGCCTTCAATTGTTTTCACAGTTCTACTTTGGTTGTCATCTGGCTTTTGAGATTGGGATTGGGATTAGCCGGCATTTTGCCGATACTGCGCAGCGACATTTCTATCATTATAGCACAGGGGCTCTTATGAGGTGCCCAGGGACTGAACCCGGCCGGTCCATTATACTGACACCGACGAGTCAGGCGTAATGCTGTCCCCTTAGCCCCGAGCGTTAGGAGGGAAGCCACTATTACCAACTTTAATGTCTTTGGTTTGACCCGGCCGGGGTTCGAACCCACGACCTCCCGATCCGCAAGCCGACGCTCTACCACCTGAGCTATTGCGGCCGGTCTCTGGCTTTTGATAGTATTTGCGTTGTATGTTATGTACCGCGTTATATTTCTATTTTGAATGAAAAGGAAGGGATTTTAGGCATTTTTGTTTGATTATGATAAAACCTATATCTTATATATTATGGTAAAATAGACCTACTGACAAAATAGTATGTTCAGTTGGTGTGGTTTTAGGAATGCTCTACAGTAAAGGTAAAGCGTTTGGGAAGATATGAACGTTACGAGTACACCTGTGTACACCTGTGTAAATTATTGCGGTTCATATCACATGTTACCTGTGCCTACCCCTATTGAGTATCTCGTGTATTTGCGATTACATACAGTGAGTAAACCCATAATTATACTAAATGACATAATAAAATATGCTGTTTTATTTCACATACACAATATCCACCAATAAACATTCAGACAACATGTGTGTTATCAGCAGCTCTAAGTAGGCAAAATATTAGGTCACAAACAGGAAAAGAGCGATCTAAGTTGGTAAAAGATTAGGTTAGAAATCTGAAAGAAGAAATTGTATGTAAATGGCAGATGCCGCAGGAAATCCGATTATAGTTCTCTCTGTCGAGGACCTGCAGCGTCAATGTGTAAACACCAGACTGAACGACCACTCAATGTGAAAACCCCAGACTGAACGACCACTCAGTGTGAAAACACCAGACTGAACGACCACTCAGTATGTAAACACCAGACTGAACGACCACTCAGTGTGAAAACACCAGACTGAACGACCACTCAGTGTGAAAACACCAGACTGAACGACCATTCAGTGTGAAAATGACGACTCAATGTGTAAACACCAGACTGAACGATCACTCAATGTGAAAACACCAGGCTAAACAACCACTTAGTGTGAAAACACCAGACTGAACGACCACTCAGAATGTAAACCCCAGACTGAACGACCACTCAGTGTGAAAACACCAGACTGAACGACCACTCAGTATGTAAACACCAGATTGAACGACCACTCAGTGTGAAAACACCAGACTGAAAGACCACTCAATGTGAAAACACCAGACTGAATGACCACTCAGTATAAAAACACCAGACTGAACGACCACTCAGTGTGAAAACACCAGACTGAACGATCACTGAATGTAAAAACACCAGACTGAATTATCACTCAATGTAATAACACCAGATTGAACGACCACTCAGTGTGAAAACACCAGACTGAAAGACCACTCAATGTGAAAACACCAGACTGAACGACCACTCAGTGTGAAAACACCAGACTGAACGACCACTCAGTGTGAAAACACCAGACTGAACGACCATTCAGTGTGAAAACGACGACTCAATGTGTAAACACCAGACTGAACGATCACTCAATGTGAAAACACCAGGCTAAACAACCACTTAGTGTGAAAACACCAGACTGAACGACCACTCAGAATGTAAACACCAGACTGAACGACCACTCAGTATGTTAACACCAGACCGAACGATCACTGAATGTAAAAACACCAGACTGAATTATCACTCAATGTAATAACACCAGATTGAACGACCACTCAGTGTGAAAACACCAGACTGAACGACCACTCAATGTGAAAACACCAGACTGAATGACCACTCAGTATGTTAACACCAGAATGAACGATCACTCAATTGAAAAGAGCTGAATGGACCACTAAGTAATTAACAGTTATATTTAATCGCTGATTTAATAGCTGAATTATTGCATTTGTGTTAAATTGCATCGATGGTTTAAATAGAGTGTGATTTTACACCAGGGTTTGTTTGTGTGACGTTGCTTCTTACATTCTTGGGATTTTTTTAAATCTATTTTTGTTTCAATGTGGATATAATCGAGGTTAAGTATCACTTTTGTTTTGTTCAGTCGATGCAATGTTATTAATTGACAGTTTGTTTATTTTGCTTTCGAGTAATTTTTAATTTTTCATTATTTTTTTTTTCAGGCGAAATTGTAATTTAGTTGCTTAGGTGTTATTAACTTTTGTTTATTAAATATTTTGTTTGCCGAATCTTTCGTATCGCTTTTTAGTTCATTTAAAGAAATGCCTAAACCTAAACGGGCCCGTCGTGCGTCCAGGGCCTGGGATGGTGAGGAGGCTGAGACGTCTGGACAGGGTAGAGTTGGTGCAAGAAGAGGCAGGACAGTGGCAAGGGGATCTAGTGCACGTGCGACAAGCAGGAGCAAGCTGTTGTCAGAAGTTGGTGTGGGGAGCGAGCCATTGTAAGAAGTTGATGCTTTTTTTCCCATCCTACCAGTAGCTTTAGTAAGTGTGCATGCGGATATTGGTTTCAATGTTTCACAGGCCATAAAAAAATTGTAAATGGGCAATACAATGAGCTGGCCCAGCTTCTAGAAAAACCAGCCGGCTGTTGATGGCAGCAGACGCTTGGAGCTGTCCAGTTCTGGTGAATTATTAATAAGGCCTGTACATGCTAGCAAAACTATCCACACAATAGAGGTTTGGACTGATGCATTTTTGATTTATGCTTCTATTTTTCTGTCGGTGCATTCGCATAGAACAAATACAATTTTAAAGTACATGGCAAACATAAGATTGGCTGCTAGTCGCCACCCAGGGCCTAGCTGAAAGTAGTATGACCAGCAGTTTAGATTAAGTGTGACCGCTAATCCAGATTGCATATCTTTTGGGCAGATTGACCTAGAGCTTTGGATGGTTTATGTTGGGGCCTCTACAAATTCGGGTATTGTTTACTCTTACAGTTAAGAAGTGTTTTGACCTTAACTTTACGTCGTGCGTGAGATAACAGTGCCCATTTAGACATGTTTGCATAACTTCTAATACTGCTCATACAAGCGGTGCACAGTTAGCCGGGGTTCAGGTCGAATCAATGTAAAAGTTCTGAGTCATTTTCTTTAGTTTTGTAACCAAATAGAGTGGATGAGGCTTTATTAGATGGGGGTTTTAAAAATGGTTTTCGCCTTTGTTTTGAGGGTTACAGAGGTAGTCATGTAGCAAGAAATTTGAGATCTGCACGTTTAAACTTTGTATTGTTGATGGAAAAAATGTAAAGAAGTGCGTTTATGTAGGTTTGCAGGACCCTAAGTTAATTTACCAATTTCCAATTTAAGAATTTCTCCAGTCGGATTAGTCCCTAAATCTGATGGATCTTACAGAATTATAACTCATTTTCGTTTTCTGTAGGTGACAGTGTTAATGATGGGATAAGTGATGAACTGAGCTCTGTGACATATGTTTCATTTGATTCAGTGGTTGGTATGATTTTTAACCTGGGTAAAGGCGCATATTTGGCAAAAAGAGCTTTTCGTATATGGCCTTTTTTCGCCACTTGACTATTGCTTGCTGAGAATTAAGGATGAAGAGGGTTTGATATATAAAGACAAGTCTTTGCCTATGGGATGTAAAATTTCTTGCTCTTTATTTGAGAAGTTTGCGACACTCCTACACTGGTTGGTCAGTTACATATGGATCATTATTTAGATGACTTCATTTTTTGTGGAACTAAGGTATGCTGGACAGCAAGTCTCTTGTTGACACGTTTGCTATGGTTTGTGGTTGGCTCGCGGTCTCTCTGGCAGAAGAGAAGTCGATCGGCCCAGTTCAAAAAATGATATTTTAGGGTATGAGGGAGATTCTGTTACAATGTCGGTAATAATTCCTTTGCACGAAATCAAGGAATTAAATGCAATGTTATTGGGAATTCTAGTTTGAAAGAAAGTAACATTAAAAGAATTTCAAACTTTAATTGGAAAGCTTGCATTTTTCAGTAAAGCTGTTCGGGTTAGTAGAGCCTTTCTACGTAGATTTTATGATGCAACAATGGGTATTAAAAGGCCACATCATAGGATACGGCTATTAGGTGATTATAGGATTCGACGGGCAACATGTGGTTCTTGTCTCCATCCGACCATTCGTTTGTAGACCCTATGATGTTATTCTGTTGGATTGTGCTGTTCCGAAAGCGATAAAGTTCTGGTTACCATTGGTTTCGCTTTGGCGGTGGCACTGCCATTTAGCAGACAGCACAGTCCGAACAGAAGCGTAATTATTATCAATTTAGTTAATAAGTAGGTTAAAACAGGCATTTACTATGTCTGTGTCTGCACATCTGACATAGACCTAGGATTTCGTCATTAAGCAACCTGGCACGATTTCTGTTTCCTATGATTAGCCATTGTTGCAGGTGGCGGAATTTCCTTTGAAAGTTACAACTTGATTATTTTATAAATGTGTAGCCTGTTAAATTATATAGTTGACACCTTATGGGGCAAGAATTTCAGCCTATTTGGGCATATATTTTGAGCCTATTAGAGCATATAGTTTCGGTCTAGTGGGGCATACAGTTTTAGCCTAGTCGGGCCATACAGTTTCAGCCTTTTGGTGCATACAGTTTCAGCCTTTTGGGGCATATAGTTTCAGCCTTTAGGGGCATACAATTTCAGCCATTTTGGGCATAACGAATCGTACAGTTTCAATCTAGTTCGTCATGCGATTGAATATTGGTGTCTATATTACGGATGGCTGTATTCGGTCGCCCTAAACGACTATTTGTCCGGTGTACCTGCTCTGACAGTGGCTTAGCACGATGGAGACGGGAACCATGCCCATAAACTGCCATTACCGATGTGTCTTTAAATTGTATTATGTTGTTTACCTAAAGAATTAAAATAAATGTTTGTTAATTTTAAGTTGCCTTGTCATGTAAGAGCTCTCTGAACGGGGACGCGGCATGGGTGAGCAAGCGTTATGTCTGCCTTTATTTCTCTAAAGTGATGGCTTACTGTTTAAATACATATGAAAGAGTGGAAGCTGTTCCCTCGTGGGGCGTTGTTGTTCCTTAAGACTCGAATCTTCCAATAATAAAAAATCTAGTAATGTATGTCAATGTAAACAGGTACTTACAACTTACATTTAACAATCCGAACTGCTTGCCAATGATACCAATTCTAAGCAAAAATTTCCACCATGATGTTTACATCTGATGTATCTTGCGTAAAGATTTCTTCGCCGGACGAAGAATACGCAAGAAAGGTGGGATATGGGCGGTGTTAGAATCACTGTCTTTCCGAAACCTCTCACAGTTAAGCTAGATATGGCCAAATGTAAACCAAATTCAGAGGCATGATAGTTGCTACATGTTACTGTATTTTAGTAGAGATTGACTAACTGGATATTGTACATGTATGCTTGTTGCTTTCATGACGTTATAGGCACCATGTAAACTTACGTTCGCGTATATATCTTTATTCCTCCATTTAAGAAGATACTAGAAATACATACATATAAGTTTACAAACTGAACAATACATGCAACTTAACTGAGACAAACAAATGAAAAACAAGTTTATGCATGTACAAATTTAAGAAATTACAGACAGAACAACATATAAAGACAAGAAATAGGGTAACACTTGAAAAGATCAATAAAACAGTCGAACAAATGCGCAATAAATAGGCGATACAATCTTTTATATAATGCGGTTAAATATAAGGATACATGAAAAAAACAGCAGAAAAAAGTCCTGAAAAGAAAAGGCGCAATAATCGATATACACAGTGAAAAACACGCGGACAGACAGACAATCAGAGTGACAGACAGAAAGACAGACACACAGACAGACAGTCAGACAAACAGAGTGATAGACAGAAAGACAGATAGACAAACAAACAGACACACCGACAGACCCACAGACAGTCATTCCTACTGACAGACATTCTGACAAAACAGACAGGCTTTTTTTTGTAAATCCGAAAGATAATTCGTGAAATGTCAACTGTGCTCTCGTTAACGTGGTCATATATATGTTGAGTAAACTCTAGCACACGTAAACAGTTGACGGAAAGTTTATTGGACGGCAGTGTCCTATAGACCACACCTACTGCTTTTTTAACTGTTATTTTTCTTGCTAATTTTTCTGCTAGCAAACAGCGAGTTGCAAATCTGTCCATATTATTGCACTAGATTCATCCTAGAGATGATCATATGGATAAGGAAATAACCCGAGGAGTTCCGATTGATGTGTACTAAAAAGGTACTCGGATCAAGCTTCGGTGATTCTACGTAATCACCTCGGAAATAATGCTGTCGCCGCCATATTGACAAACTACATCCAAAATGGCAATCGTACCTACTCGGCGATCTCCGGCAAGCTTCGGATATAGACATGCAGGGTAATAACTGGTATATTACACTTTTACCAAATCCTGTTGGTAATACACATACAGTATCAACTAAGTTCAAAATATTCTTCAACAAAGCAATCTGCTCTTCATTGAACGAGTGTTGAATCTCCATCATATCTAAAGAGTAATGTATGCACTTTGAAAAGTCAGCCATCTTTGTTTACATAATGCAATGAGAAGTTGGGGTAAATCACCAACTGGTGTTTTCCTAAAATTACGTACCAGGTGGTAATCCGAAGCTTGCCGGAGATCGCCGAGTAGGTACGTTTGCTTAAAAGGAAGTAAATTGTTACCATAATGGGTATACTGTATTATGTTCAACGTTCATTTTCTACCCGGGGTTTGTTTTTGCTTCTAATGTTAAATTGGGAAAACCCGAAAAATTATGTTCTACTTTATGAAATCTTTCTAAACATGGCGGGGTTGAAATCAAAATGTTGATGGCTCTCAAAAATGGGATCCTTATTTACAAAACGGTACAGGAATGGCAAACCTGAGGTATGATGTCTGTTCTTGTATTTCTTGATGATGTTGTATTGTGATATTCTGTATGTTCTTTCAGTTTATAAAGCTATCCATTTTAAGTTGACTCATTACCCAAATATCTGACTAGGAGACAATTGCGCATTGGGCATGTATCTGTATTTAAAAAGGTACATGAACATGACGCCATTTACCTTTTGTGACTCCCTTCATAAAGATTAACAGTTCTAAATTCCAAATCCACATTTGTTTATTATAATGAAGAAAGTAAGTGTTATCTAAAAGAGACACCCGTTCATTCGTCGAATGTATTATTTGATCGAAAGTATAATCAATATGTTCTACAATGTTTAAAGAGTGTGTCCAAATGCAGGAAAAATGAAAAAAAAAAAAAAAACATAATTGTGACTTCGTTTAAGTCATTTAATGGAGTGTAGTATAACTTTTTTTTACATTTCAGGGCATACCTGGCCGCTTTACTAACACGGTAAGGTGCAGCACATTGTGTCACACGAGCTATGCTATTAAATAATTGTTGCATTCACGCTTAGCGCCCGCATATGTGAAACATGATATATTTGAAATAACAAACCTCTTTACTTTACTAAATAAGAAACCAAAGAAAAGGGTTATGTGAAAATTACCAGGCATATTTATAATTATCTACCTCTGCACATGTACAGCAAATACAATTTAGTGTCTGTCTATCTGTCTGTTTGTATGCTTGTCATGACTTGCATTGTATTGGCAAGCCCTGCAATTTATATGTTGTCTTTATGCAGGTCATGGATACGTTGTTTTCAAAGATAACTGGTTCAGTTTTGAGTTGCAAGGTATACATGGGTTTTATGAGTTAATAAGTAGTTGTGCGGCCTTATCGTAAGAGTAAAAATACAGATGTCACGTGGGATTTCATTTAAGTAGTATATTAGATAATTGGTAAAGTCATTTGGGACGACAATTAGTAAATAATACATAGCTTACTAACTAGATCGGTGGGTGGTCAGGTAAATTCAAGTCAATTCAGTACATATAGACCAACGACACAACGTCTTTTGCCATTTTCAAGTTTTCATGACAAAGGTGAAAATGCAAAAATGGGTAACACGAATATCAACTGAGAAATGCAAATATAATGTGTATGAAGCAATCGACAGGTAAGGAAATAGTAAACAAAATTCACGACACAAATGTCAAAATTAATTACTCCTGTTTTTTATTCGTAAAATGAAAGCTTTATAAACAAAGCTACTTTATTATATAATCGTTTGTTGGAGGCGGGAAAAGAATGGAGGACCAATATTCGCCATCGAGATATTGAATAATGACCATTTATGTACACACAGATTTGATATTCAAACTCTGCAGCATAATAGTTATATAATTTGCATAATTTATTTACTATTTGACTAAAACAATTTTCAAAGATCTCCATTTCCAATTACCAAAGATAGAAACTCACACAACATATAAATTTGCACCACTTTAGGAAAACCGGGTTTTAATGACAATATTTTCGATTTTAGTTTTTTAGGTAACCAACGAATTTATGCTTTCTCTTACAGGAAACTGAATATTTTGCCAATCTGACATTTATTTAATTTTTGACAGGTTAATACAGGAATACGTACCAATTCAAGTAAATATCATATAAAACAGTAATGGTTAACATTTAATATGCATCAGAAAGAAAATACAAGGAGTGCCTAGTGAAAAAAAGGTATTGAACGCACAGTCAAAATATTTGTCAATATTGATTTCTAAAATTTGATTATTAATAACTGTTTAATAAGAAAAATGTTTTCAGGTTCGTCTGAAAACACACACTTACGCAAGCATTCAGTACATTCTACATATTCTGCTATCGAGGCTGTACTACCGCCTAAAAAGCCTACTCATTTTCGATAACGAGGTTCTATTTTTAGACAAATGCTTATACTTGTGTACACTGCTTTAAACAAATATTACCCGTGGAGTGCATGAGAATGTAAACTGATAACGTATCAAAGGTCACTCACCAATAGAACACATGAGCAGGCTTTTGATAGTATATGTTAGAGGAACGTTTTACCGAAACATAGCCGTTGTTACATTTACGACATACATGTACTTTATAATGAATTTCATGATTTATTTTAGAGTGAAGCTGTGTACAGACGACCCCACTCGGTAAGATCACAACAAGTAAGCACTAATTGGATTGGTTCCCAAACAGTAAGTATTTATCAATCATGCATTTGACAACTATTAGATATAGCTAGAGCTTAAAAATCTGCAATTTCAGAACTTAGTGACTTGCGTAGCCTTTAGTTGTCTTACTAAATATTGCCATTTAATCTCAGTGAAATGGCATTTCCATGTTTTCAATGTCATAAATGTATTTCTGTTGCATGTAAATTTAAATAGATTTTAACCAAATTTACAAGTATTCCTACATATTTGCCACTATTTCAATGATATGTAGTCAATTATTTGGAATTTTAACATGCGTGTATATTTATGGACAATCTGTAGAAACTTTAATCTCCTTTATATTCCAAATAAAAAATAGCGTCCCTTACAATGAGTCATGCGTATTGTAGCGCCAGAATAAGTTATTCTAAAACAAGGGTAGACACTTTGATTGGTTTTCCAATCATGTTTATAGGCATAGAATTAAAGACAAGACATCGTAATTGAATAATAAGAGTTATCATAAAACACAAACATGCATAGTTCATTTTTTATTTCGACCGCGCATGTTAAAGAACACTACTGCCCTTAAAACTTGCTTCCAAACATCTAGAAACATTTTAAACCCACTGGTTTCCGAATCAATGCAAAAGCCCAACGAAGTAGTCATAGACAAATTGTAACGCACTATTTAATAAATATAAGACTGATTTTTTTCGTTTTCTTGTAAAAGGAGATCTATCCTTGGACATCATCCACAGACGTCTCAGATGATCCCTATAATACAGTACCGTCAGATGCGCAGAGCATCTCAAGTCAAGAGGTATGTATCACCGTATGATCAAATGTCACCACGAGAATGTATATTACCAACGTTATAAAGTCGTTATCTTCCACTGGGGGAACTTTCTGCCGTTATGATTCACCCGTGAACTGTTTTGGAAGTTTTACACAACAAAACCAAGTCATCGCTATATTGCGTTCGTATAGTCTTGATAGGTTAATGCAAACCACGTGAAGTAGTCCAAAACTGACATTTTAGTTGGTATTGTGTTTGTATGTCTGTATTACTCTCCCTCATGTACATTTATTTATAACTCTAGAGTCAAAGGGAGAAAAATCCAGAAATTAAAACATCGCGATTACTCCCCTTAATAACGAATGCTTATTTCGTCATTCTCATATTCTAGCACTTGTTATGGGCAGGGTCTCAAAAGATAAAATACAATTCCTTTCACCTGCGTGTCTTCATCTGGATTCTGTACACAGAGAGAAACCTCAGTGAGGGCACGGCTGAATAACTCGACGTATCTTCTTTGTTTCTGGGTTGTTACAACAGCAAAGCACGTATATACCACGTCTGGTCGAATACTTACAGATAATATTTACTGAGCTATTTAACGCTCATGGAGTTACTTCAGATAAAGTAATCTAAAAAGGCAGGCGGCGCTAATTCTACTAAAACTTCAACTATTTATAGGACATTTGCAAAAGTTAACATGCTTTTAATAGCAGACACATCCTGGAATTATGCGTTTTAAGCTACACATCATCTTTTATTCAGTTAATATACAGTTCACTGACAGTAACATCCCCAGTAAATATTTATTACACATATATTTGACAACGTTTCTATCATTGCTTCCTCTGGATATAGATAGACCTTAAACAGTATAAGTTTGTAAGCATAGGGACTGGCGTTGCCTTTAGTTGTCATCGCTTATAAATATTGTCATTTAATCTCAATAAAATGACATTTCCCTGTTTCCAATGACACTTATGTTTCTTGTTGCATGTAAATGTAAATATTTTTATGAAATTTACAAGGATTCGTAAGCAACTTTGGCGAGTTTGAATTTTGATATGGCAAGTCGTCAAAACACTAACATAAACTCAAATGTTTTGTCGGACGACACAACTGTAACGTATTTGCCAGTAGTTCTAAGATATGTAATCAATTATTTAGAATTTTAACATGCGTGTATTTATGGACAATGTGTTTAAGATGGACGATGTGTTTAAGATGGACAATGTGTTTAAGCTTTAATCTCCTTTAATGTTCCCTAAAGCATTAATTTCCATTACCATGAATCATGCATAGTGCAGTGCCAGAATAAGGTATGCTAAAACAAGGGTAGAGACTTTGATTGGTTTTCTAATGATGCTTATAGGCATAGAATTAGAGACCCGATATGTTAATTGAATAATAAGAGTTATCATAAAACAGAAACATACATAATTTATTTCATATTTCGACCGCGCATGTTAAAGGACATTACTGACCTTAAAACTTGCTTACACACATCAGAAAACATCTTAATGCCACTGGTTTCTAAATCAGTACAAACGCCCAACGAAGTAGACGTAGTCAAATTGTAACGCGCTATGTAATAAATATAAGACTGGGGTTTTCGTTTTCTTGTAAAAGGAGATCAATTCTTGGCCATCCTCCAGAGACGTCTCAGATGATCCCTATGATACAGTTCAGTCAGTTGCGCAGAGCTTCTCAAGTCAAGAGGTAAGTATCACCGTATGATCAAATGTTACCACGAGAATGTATAAACTACTCTTTATCTTTGACGCTGATAATATACGGTTCACTAACAGTATCATCACCAGTAAGTATTTATTACACATGCATTTGACAACGTTTCTATCATTGCCCCCTCTGGATATACATAGACCCTAAACAGTATAAATTTCTAAGTATAGTGACTGGCTTAACCATTAGTTGTCGTCGTTTATAAATACTGTCAATAAATCTCAGTAAAATTATATTTCTATTCTCAGTCTTGAGCTCGTAAACGCTTAAAAATACCTGCTGATTTACAGCTGATATTTCTCACAATTTAGCACCTTGTTTGGCACAAATTCACAAAATCCGAAACGTTCAACTTTAAGAACAAATTGACTAAATTAAGCGAATTATGAAAACAAACATGTAAATTACCTACAGTTACGAACTGCTGTTGTATTCATCTGTGTTAATGACCAATACAAAAATAAGACGACGAAAGTGTAACACAAATTGTGTAATTCTAGATCGTACATGGTGATTTCTGGGGAGGTATTGGTATCAAGATATAATTATTTATTTTAAATAAATTATTATGCTACAAACATGCAAATATCAAAATATTGATTTCATAAGATCATGACAGCCTTAAATATTCCCAACAGAAAAGCTGCACAAACAACGACAAATGCATGAATATGAGTACAATTATCCACGTATTTATATATTTATATAGGAAATAAATCACATATTTATGTAGACCTATTTGTATCAAGTGTCTTCACGCAAAATATCATGATATGGAGTAAACGAAGACCACATTTAAGCCATTTTGAGAAATCGCGACAGACAAATGGTCAAAATGAATAAGTCGTATTGCTATAAACCAAAATGAAAACCAAGGATAAAATGGACGCTATGCGTCTATCAGGTGTATGCTAGTAAGCACATTGATTAAACAAATGTCAGTGTCTATGACCTAGCGACTGGTAGCAAGACAAATGTTTTGTCTTGGCAGTAGCCATTGTATATCTAATGAAATATGAAAATTAATGCGGTAAACAACGAGCAGAAAATTGCAAATAGAACATCCCTTCACCAGATACCACCAAGGTCTAATCGCCAAGAAGACGGAAGTATCTCTGAAGTTCCGATTTTAAATATAAGAGCGCAAGACTTGTTCCATACAATATAGGGGGATTGCAATGTTACGAAATCAGTTTAACGGTTTTACATATTTTCCATGGTGTAACTAGCAATACTGGTTGATCTCAATTTTGTTTATAGGCATAGAATTAGAGACCCGATATGGTAATGCAATAATAAGAGTTATCATAAAACACAAACGTACATAGTTTATTTCATATTTCGACCGCGCATGTTAAAGGACACTACTGCCCTTAAAACTTGCTTACAAACCTCAGAAAACATCTTAGTGACATTGGTTTCTAAATCAAAACAAAATATGCCGCGTTGTGTAATAAATATCAGAATGAATTTTTCATTTTCTCGTCAAAGGAAATTTATTTGAGGCCAATATCCACAGACGTCTCAGATGATCCATTTAATACAATTCAGTCAGATGCGGAGAGCTGCTCAATTCAGGAGGTAAGTATCACCGTATCATCAAATATTACCACGAGAATGTATATCACCAAAGCTATTTAGTCGTTATTGGCGACGCGAAGACTATATATGGAATGATTACTGAAATTTGCATATGGGAAAAGTCTGTTTCGGTGACTTTTCTGACCCTGATAAAGTACAGATCCTAATTCGTTGAACGGGGTTCTATTTCATTTATTTATTGTTATAATTATTTTTGTGTATCTGTAACTTTCATGCAAACATGGCAGAAAACGAGAGATTTTTTTGTCTTTTTGTTATTAACATTTCTTAACATTTAACTTATATCTACATAGCGACTCTGTACGCTCTTACGAACGTTGCTAGGAATGCTCTTCGATACATCCTTCAATATTCGGACTGCATGTTAACAAATTGAGATTATCTATTAGCATCAAAGCAGTCCGTAGATAGAAAACGCTTGTTCTGAACGATCCATTGAGTAGGCACGGTAAAATCTGACTTTAGATGCAATATTTAGGCAGCAATTGAAGATACTGGCAATATACATAAACGGTTTCTGTAAGGTCCTCGCAAAACTAAAAATAGCATCTCCAGGGCTGCCAGCGTGCAGGAATGCTTTTATAGCATCGTTGAAATGTTTGTTGTCAAGAGTTATGTACTTGGACCTAGGATCGGGTTTTTTTCTATTCAAACCCTAGCCCTTTTACGACACGTTATTTAAAGAATCTGATTAAAGATTCGGATGGTCAATTAACTTGCATAAGAGAAACGTTCAACATACCAATAATACATTTATAATAAGCGTAAAGTGTTCTTGTTCAAGCGGTTAATGTTATGGGCTCTGGATCGGAGGGTTCCGAATTCAAACCCTTGACCCGTTATGACAAGTTTTCAAAAAGATTACCGATTTGGATTATCATAACAGAAAAGCTCAACACAACAACAAAACATTTATATAGTGGTTGAGGTGTTCTTGATGAAGATGTTAATGTTATGGACTAAGGATCGGAGGGTTCTATGTTCAAATCCTAGACATGACATGAGATTTTGTTCCCTGCCCAAGACTTTTATTACACGAACATTATGCGAAGCAATAGATGTTCAGACTAATTATTACTTTCTTACACCCAGATTTACTAAATAGCAAACCGGACCTGGTAGCACAGTTGATAGAGCGTCGGCTCCAGGTACAGGAGGCCCCAGGTTCGATCCCGGTCCGCGACATACCAAAGTCGTTAAAATGGTAGTGATATAGCTCCCTTGCTAACGCTCAAGCAAATATAAGGGTAGTACCAAGACTGGTTGGCCCGATGTCAGGATAAAAGTGAAGGGGTGTGGTATCATGCCAGGTGTTCACGGCATGCTATACACAGTGAAGACACTATATCTGTTTCAAGTGGACGCCGTCTCCAGATAACTGAAATACTGTTGATGGGACGATTAACCCAATAAACAAACAATAGACTAAATAGCCGTATCCATCTTGGATAATATTAAAATATTGCTGTTCATAATAAGTATGTTTGATATTTGAAGTATTTCGGTCTTATATTGAATGATATACAACCTTTCACACCTTACAACATTTTTTGTCAAGTTGTATTTTTAATATCAGTTACGTATGGAACTATAAACCACAGTAGCACATACTTACGTAATAGCATTGCCTTGTTACATCATTAGTTCCATCTGGATTAAAGGCATACCAAATAGTTCTTATTGTTTTCTCAGCTTGTCTTCGTTCATTTCAATTTAAATGTGTAAAGTGGGTTAAGTTCAGGAAAAGTAAACATTGTACTTTGTATACATATCCCAGATACAAATATGCTTCCATATAAAACAACGTTGAAAATATAAAAAAAAAAGATATCGAGAAAGAAAAAACGTGCCGGAAATATACTATATAAACAATTATAATTTGTGTATTGTGAGGCTACTGCACATGTGCATTTCTGCTTGTACACTTAAGTTTTATAGTTAATTGTAATAATATTGGCAACTTGTTTTCACTTCTTCACATTGGAAAACCTATTAAATGGTGTTTTTGCTTTTGCTTTTGTTTTAAATCACTCTAAGTTATTAGGAATAAACATCGAACATATTTATTTTTTCAGGAGATTTATGGTATACTAAAAAAAATCATAACTTTTTAAAAATGTCTTTTTTTACTTTCTTCCATTTTGTTTCAACCTAATTAACTGTCACGGTTTTTTCGGCTCATTTGATGCTCCGCATCAATGACTTTTCTTGCCTTACACTAGGCAGGTCTGGCGTTATGATTCTTCCGTGAACTGTTTATGGAAGTTCTACACAACAAAATCAAGTCACCGCTATATTGCGTTCCCAAGCTGGCATTTTTGTTCTTAATATGTTTTTATGTCTCCATTACTATCTCAGCTAATGAAAGTCGTCCATAGCTCAAACAACGTATATCTACGTACCTCACATTCTACCAGTTGTTCTGGGCAGGGTCTCAAACGATAAAATACAATTCCTTTAACCCGCATGTCCTTATCTGGATTATGTACACAGAGAGCAACCTCAAATATGGCACGACTGAATAACTCGACGTATCTTCTTTGTTTTTGTGTTGTCACAACTGCAAAGCACGTTATACCACTTCTGGTCGAATACTTATAGATAATATTTATTGAGCGATTTAACGCTCATAGAGTTACTTCAGATAAAGTAATCCTAAAAGGCAGGCGGCGCTAATGAGACTTAAAGTTCCACTATTTATCTGTTATTTTGTAAAAGAATATATGCTTTTAAGAGCAGACACATCCTGGGATTATGCGTTATAAGCAACTCATTATCTTTTATTCTGTTAATATACAGTTCACTGACAGTAACATCACCAGTAAGTATTTATTGCACATGCATTTGACAACGTTTCTATCATTGCTCCCTCTGGATATAGATAGAACTTAAACAGTATAAGTTTCTAAGCATAGAGACTGGCGTTGCGTTTAGTTGTCATCTCTAAAAAATATTGTCATTTAATATTAGTAAAATGACATTTTCTTGATTTCGATGCCACTAATGTTTTCTGTTGCATATTAATTTAATTATTTTTATCAAATTTACTAGTTTGCAATTGTGACAGTCTGGAGCTTGTAAAAGCTTTAAAATACCTACCTATTTACAACTGAAATTTCTCATAATTTATCATCTTCTTTGTCGCAAATTTGCAAGTCCGAAACGATCAACTTCAAGAACAAAATTGACAAAATTAAGCGAATAATGAAAACAAACATGTAAATTACCTACAATTACGAACTGCTGTTGTATTCATCTGTGTTAATGACCAATACAAAAATGAGACGACGGAAGAGTAACACAGTTATAGCTCATGAATTGTCAGGTCCACCCAGACTTGCAATTACACTGTGTAGTGCTTTGTCGTATCTTATTTTTCCACTTACCTTAATTAACAATTTTGTTTTAATTTTTATTTTATGCTCGCCCTGAAAATTGTGTAATTCTAGATCGTACGTGGTAGCTTCTGGGGATGTTCTTGGTATCAAGATATAAGTACTTTTTAACATAAATTATGATATTACAAACATGCAAATATTAAAACAATGATTTCATCAGATCATGACATCCTTCATTATTTCCAACAGAGAAGCTAGTCAAACAACACCAAATGTCTGAATATGAATACAACTATCCACTTTTTTATATATTTATACTGGAAATAAATCACATGTTTATGCAGACCTATTGTTATCAAGTGTCGTCACGCAAAATATCATAATATGGAGTAAACAAAGACCACATTTAAGCCATTTTGGGAAATCGAGACAGACAAATGGTAAATTGAAGAAGTCGAATTGCTATAAAGCAAAAGGAAGACCAAGGATAATTTGGACGCTATGTGTCTATAAGATGTATGTTAGTAAGCACATTGATTAAACAAACGTAAATGTCTAAGACCTGGTAGCAAGATAAATGTTTTTTCTTGGCAGTAACCATTGTATATCTAACGAACATAAAAATTAATGCGGTAAAACGACGAACAAAAATTGCAAATTGTACATCCCTTCACCAGATACCACCAAGGTCTAATCGCTCAAAAGACGGAAGTATCTCTGAAGTTCTGATTTTAAATATAAGAGCGCAAGACTTGATCCATACAATATAGGGGAGTGCAATGTTACAAAACCAACTTAACGGTTTTACATACTGTCCATGCTGTAATTAGCAATACGAGATTAATATTTTTATGGTAGATTTAATCGTTTTAGGTTTTCTTTATTTGGAAACAATGTGTACGCAACTGCGTATTCTGCGTACAGGCGGCCATGCGCCTGGTTCCTTTCTTTGAGTTCTTAAGCGACGTTTTGAGACTTAAAGCAACGAAAAGCATTGTTTGATTTCCATGGACTTTACCCGGCAATCGAAAGCAAAGACTCCTTATTAATGCAGTTTTATTATTCAAAAAACCTATTTTTAATTATATATCATAATCTGACTTATTATTGCTAAGCACAACTCTTTATACTAATTTAATTGTACTGAATAATTTGGAAGATTCTCAATTTTGATATAATATGACATTGGCTATGAATTTTTTGTAGAGAAATTTATTTGAAGTTTACTAGAAATAATCTACTAGCTCTGTTTTTATGAATGTGTTAAATACAAAGTAGGCATAAATTTATTAACGATCATCCATGAGTCGGGTACGCAAAAATGGGTTGGCAAGGAAAAGTCAATATGATAAATGGCGTTTTTAAATTGCATTCAGCTCATTGTTAAGAAAAGAAAATGTCAGGTTGATTTTTATTCCAACTCATAGTAACAAATATTTTACTCGGTGCTATGTGACAATGCATACAAATATACTATAAACAAATGTTGCTGTCTTTTAATCGATAGAACTGTCATTTTCTTCCTGCACAGCCTAAAAATCGCAGGGAAGATATTGCTTTTGTACGAAGAACTAATATGTTTTACTTAAAAATTGAAACTTTTTTCGTAGACGAAAGGTTTTGGACTAGAAAAAAGTTTTTGTAATTTTGTGTTAATATTTGTTTTAGCGCTTAAAGTTTTCATATAAAGTTGGTTGTCTGCAACGATCAGCTTATAACTTGTATTGTGTACTGATTTTATTTAAGGAAATAACCATTGATGGTCCGATCAGGCAGTCTTTCCGCACTAAGAGAAGAGTACCATCTCCACCTGGGCTGTTTAACGCAGAAATTGATCAGGGTGGGGCCATCTTAGAACAGGTATAGGTTAAATACATTATATCGTGTTTGTGAGAGGTTTTCTGTAATTAAAATTGCCGTTTAAAATGCTAAATAGGACTGCACAAATACGTTATCTAGAAAGAATGTTTATTAAAGCGATTTTAACATCAAAGCCAGTGTCGAATAAACAATGACGTTGAAGCAAAAGTCTGGTGCAAGTATGAAACCGTTGATTTAATATCCCATATACCGAGTCATGCCTCATGCAGCGCCAGGAAATAATATGTTCAAACATTTACAATGATATCAACTTCGACTGGCTTTCTTATCTTGTTTATAGCAGTGAATAAGAAACCCGATATTGTAAAAGAAAAGTAAGGATTATCAAAAAATACATACATTTCACCAAATAAATTTCGGCTATGTAACGCGCTATGTAATAAATATCAGACTGAGGTTTTCGTTTTCTTGTAATAGGAGTTTTATCCTTGGACATCATCCACAAACGTCTCAGATGATCCCTATGATACAGTTCAGTCAGATGCACAGAGATTCTCAAGTCAAGAGGTAAGTATCACCGTATAATGAAATGTTACCACGAGAATGTATAAGCTACTCTTTATCTTTGACTCTGTTAATATACGGTTCACTAACAGTAACACCACCACTAAGTATTTATTACTAGGGATGTAAATCGAATCCCAAAACGATATTCGAATATTCGGAACGTATATTCGAATCGTATTCGAATATTCGGAACGAATTTACATCATAGTGACATATAACACGGTAATTTTCCATTACATTCAGTGTGTTTATTCATTGTAAAATGTTTATTTCTGACCACAATTTACATTGCTAGCCTTACTTAATGCAGAAGCGGCGGTAGATTTATGATTTTATCATAGCATTTAATTTTAAAACGACGATTTCTTCTTTTTGAAATACAAACGGCAATATTATGAATCCGCCATTATCCTGTTTATAGTGAAGGACCAGACGGGGCGTTTCTTTACTTGGTTAGTGGTAGTTTGCAAGAAAATACTGTCAGTGAAGAATGCCAGTAAATGCGTAAATAATGTCATTGCTACTTAACAATTATTATTATTATTATTATTATTATTATTATTATTATTATTATTATTATTATTATTATTATTATTATTGAAACTCTTATAAAAACTATAAAGTAACCAATCAATGTTAAGATGACCTGCAAAGTCCCGTGTAATATATACATTATTAATTAGTCACCTTAAAAATTGGGTGTCTTTTTGTTACGTGTTGTAATTCGTGTTAAACCGTTACAATTTAAAGGCATTTTGTGTACAACACATGCAAAATAGCTTACAATTTTAATATTTTACTCTACTAACCGCAAACAATGTATAACAACAAACAGTCAATTATGTTTTGTGAACTAATCTTATCAAATACATTAATGATTAAAGGCGGCATTTTCTAAAGGACAAAATGCCGGTGATACTGGGTCGACTGTAAGTCAATTAGGCAAAACCACGAAGGTTTTATGAAAGAAAATCGCTCAAGTGTACAGCCAATTAATGGTCTTGATTGGTTGGTGGTCGGATTGATGTTTAATTGTGATTGGCTGATATCGCTAAAGGCGTTAATCCGAAGCCATAGCATGTCAATTAGAGACATTTAGTTACCAATACACAATCGCTCAAGTGTACAGCCAATTAACGGTCTTGATTGGTTGGTGGTCGGATTGATGTTTCATTGTGATTGGCTGATATCGCTAAGAGCGTGAATCCGAAGCCATAACATGTCAATTAGAGACATTTAGTTACCAATACACAATCGCTCAAGTGTACAGCCAATTAACGGTCTTGATTGGTTGGTGGTCGGATTGATGTTTAATTGTGATTGGCTGATATCGCTAAGGCCGTTAATCCGAAGCCATAACATGTCAATTAGAGACATTTAGTTACCAATACACAAGTGACAATTACGAACCTGCTCGCCATATGCCTATGGGTGAAAGGCGAATGTAAACAAAACCATTTGATGGCGATAATTACTGCGATTGGCTAGTGTCAAGATTACCTGACTGTTGATAAATTGATGAAGTACCAACCAGTATATATATAAAGAATGATTAAAATTGTAAGCTCGTGAGTTTTAAGTGTGTTAAGTAAACCTATGACGAACAATTAAAAAGTCTGTAGATTTACATTTTTGTTATTCGGAGAGAACGAAGCAAAAACAAAGAACAGAAAATCGCGGTGACAAAAAATAACAGATGTCGCGGTATTATATAGGAATAAAATACAAGTATGAAGTAGAGTGACAAAAACAGAAAGTGTTTGCAATTAAAGTTTGTTTGACAGTGATCTAGTTGTGCTTTCCAAAAAAGAAAAGACGTTCTCAGCTTCTGGTGGACTGTTATCAATAAGTATAGCCTTATATAATGTATTTATTACACACTATCCCGACCGAAGATGGGTAGAGTCAGTGTTACGTAATTGCTGTAGCTAATTGCCGCAGCATTGAACTGACATGTGTGTTTATTGTACGTTGGCAACTGTTTCCACAGCTGTATGGTGATGTGGTTGATGTGACTAGGTCTAAGTGGGAGAGGGGGCAGAGAAGGAGCTGTGCGCGGTAAGGTGATTTCATGCTGTTAACCAGATGGCAATTCGTTACCAGGAGACATGACCCACCCCCTCTATCTTAGAGCGAACGCGATTACATATCGCTAGCGTCTTAAGACGCTGGGGACACTACGATCAACTAAAGAAATGTCTTTTCAATGTTCCTTCGAAATTAACAAAAGCGGAATAAAAATTATAAAATATTCGAATCCCAAAATCTCTATTCGAATAGCGACTTGATATTCGAATATTCGAATATTCGTTAACATCCCTATTTATTACACATGCATTTGACAACGTTTCTATCATTGCCCCCTCTGGATATACATAGAACTGTAACAGTATAAATTTCTAAGTATAGTGACTGGTTTACCTTTAGTTGTCATCTCTTATAAATATATATATATATATATATATATATATATATATATATATATATATATATATATATATATATATATATATATATATATATATATATATATATATATATATATATGTATAAATACTGTCAATAAATCTCAGTAAAATTATATGTTTTATGTTTTTTATGTCACTAATGTTTTTCTACTGCATGTAAATGTAAATATTTTATCAAATTTACAAGCAATTCTGACAGTCTTGAGCTCATAAAAGTTTAAAAATACCTACTAATTTACAGCTGATATTTCTCACAATTTAGCATCTTGTTTGGCACAAATTCACAAAATCCGAAACGTTCAACTTCAAGAACAAAATTGACTAAATTAAGCGAATAATGAAAACAAACATGTAAATTACCTACAGTTACGAACTGCTGTTGTATTCATCTATGTTAATGACCAATACAAAAATGAGACGACGAAAGTGTTAAACAATTTGTGTAATTCTAGATTGTACATGGTGATTTCTGGGCAGGTCTAGGTATTAAGATATAATTATTTATTTTAAATAAATTATTATGCTACAAACATGCAAATATTAAAATATTGATTTCATCAGATCATGACATCCTTCATTATTTCCAACAGAGAAGCTACTCAAACAACACCAAATGTCTGAATATGAGTACAACTATCCACCTTTTTATATATTTATATAGGAAATAAATCACATGTTTATGCAGACCTATTGTTATCAAGTGTCGTCACGCAAAATATCATAATATGGAGTAAACGAAGACCACATTCAAGCCATTTTGAGAAATCAAGACAGACAAATGGTTAAATTGAAGAAGCACATTGATTAAACAAATGTAAATGTCTAAGACCTAGCGACTGGTAGCAAGATAAATGTTTTGTCTTGGCAATATCCATTGTATATCTAACGGAACATAGAAATTAATGCGGTAAACAACGAGCAAGAAATTGCAAATTGTATATTTCTTCACCAGATACCACCAAGGTATGATCGCCCAGAAGACGGAATTATCTTAGATGTTCCGATTTTAAATATAAGAGCGCAAGACTTGCTCCATACAATATAGGTGGAGTGCAATGTTACAAAATCAATTTAACGTTTTTACATATTGTCCATGGTGTAACTAGCAATACTGGTTGATCGCAATATGTATATATTGTTTATAGAATACAAACGTGATTTTATATTGAAGTCGTGTAATGGTCCAGATGAATCCCAAGGCAAACTAGACCAAGAAGAGAATGGCTATTATGTAAATGCCAAAAGCTTAATTCCCCCTGATTCTAATAGTTGTTACGGTTTATTTCGTGAAACATCTACAGAATGCACAAGCCAATCTTTAAGTGCCTATTGTTTCATTTATAAAATTTTATTGAAATAATATTAGATCTACTTAAAAAAAGAAAAATGTTTAATAAGTTGCAATTTACATGACACATTGTCCATGAAGAATAAAAAGAAGAATCTTTTTTCCATTCTAGATAGATTTAAAGCAGATTCAAATGATTATTTTTAGCGTACAGAGAGAAGCCCCTGCCATTTATGCCCAGTCCATTTTCTTCCTTTACACACGGGTTTTTGTGACTCGAACTGCACTGACAACCACCGAGACAGAATCATCGAGTACATGGTTGAAGTGTTCAAGCCACTAATCAAGAAGAGGATTGACCCATTAGAAGTTGTTCAGTTTCTTGACTTTATAGGTAGGCTCAATGAAATAGTTTGATTTAACTGGACACAATTCACGCCAGAACATTTGTTAGGATCAAGTAGTTCCGGCTACACAATTCAGATATGACGTCACAATATGGCAAACCATGGTACTATATGACATCTTTGAGCATGGATACATTAACATTATTCTATGTAGATTAACTAGTTGCTAAAAATAATTCGAAAAAAAGTGTTATAATTTATACGTTTTGTATGATCGCCTAATGACATTAATTAATTGTTTATGAATAACATCGTCAATTGTACACAATGAATTAGCTGTGCTATTTTACTTATAACAAGCTAATGTTAAGTGCTTATTTGCTCTTTGTTTACCTTATTCTTTAGATAGTGGCATTATACGGTCAATCGAGTGTCCAAGAAAATCTGTAGAACGGCTAATTGGTTTAATCCACAGAAGTACTACTCCAGGAAAATGGACGGCCTTTTCAGACGCCTTACTCCAAGCAGGTATACATGTGATCTAAAATATCATTGATGTTATAGTATTAGTAGTATCAGTAGAATAATATGGTATTTTTACATTGTTTCTAAGACAGAAAGTGTGATTTTAAGAGCTCTTAAAACGGATTTTATTATCCAAGTCGTCCTTTTGACAACTAATCGATCAAAATGAGGACTGGTGGGCTTTCTCGAAGTAATGACTTGTCCCACTGTTTATCACTATTTTGCGTAACATGTTTATACCTTTGGACAGAGTAAGTTTTATATTCTGAGTTCTATATCTAAAAGTATCTTGACCTGTTAATGATCATGAAAGGCAGATAGAAACTTACACCATCCGTGAACAAATTACTTGTATCTACTTTGCAGAAAACCACCATCTGCATGCACTCGTCAATTCAAAAACAGAAAGTGACAAAAGTATCCCAGAAAGGTTGATGAAACTGCGCGCACCGGACATCGCCCAGAACATGTGCATCACGGACATCCTAGACAAGCTGGAAGAAGAAGAAGTGATAACTGTTACCGACAAGGAGCGGGTGTTAGCGATGAATAAGCAAAGGGGGGAAACCCATGCTGCCCTTCTCCTTCTAGATTTAGTGCCGAATAGAATAGAAGATTGGGACAGCAGATTCATTAGAACATTGCGTTCATGTGGCATGGCAGAGTTTGCTGATAGCCTAGAAGAGGCAATGCCGCTAAAGACATCGCATAAAAAAGGGCTGCCGGAGAATTATGAAACTGGTAGGCTTTAGTAGATTTAAATGAAATGATATTGAACAAATATCTCATCTGTTGATTTGTCTGTCATACAAAAAACAACGTCACATTGCAAAGGTAAATATTTCAATTTAGGGCGAGTACTATGCTTATTTTGATAGCATTTTCTAATGATGACGTGTGCTATGTACACGCGATTTGTAAAACCTAAAAAAGCGAGGTCAATACCAATTTGAATTGCCTCCTCTCCTTTTCTGACAATATCTTACAAAAACTTCCTTAAACAGCTAAGTTAAATAAATAATTCTTGATAGAATGCAAAAGCAAGATAAAAATAAATAATGCAATATACTGTTCATGGATGTTCACTTCATTTTACGAAATTCACTACCCAAAGGCCCCTGATTTCGTTATAAAAATATTTGACTTTGCAGGATGACAATGAAAACAATAGGTTTTTTATGTATCATGTTTAATATTCCTGTTAAAAAATCAAAATGTACTCTAATGTGATACCCTACCTTTCAAAGTCATGTCTCGACATTGCATCGGAAATTCTCATGATTCCAAAAAGGTTACAGGTAACAAATATATCTCTTTTTTAATTATTCCTTTCTATGTCCAAAGAGTTTCAACGCTGAACTTGTATTAATTTCATCATTAATTATATTGTAACATTGAAAGAAATTGATGTGAAATATAATTGTAACTAGAGTTTTGAGAAATTCAATTTACTTTACAGAGACGACTGAAGTCAAACAGGTAGCGACAAAACGTCCTAGAAATTCGTATACTCCAATGCCTGGAGGGGGGTTAAAAGCCTCAACCAAGCAAAGTGCAACCCAAGAGAAAGACATTACTCCTCCAAAATTACCTCCCCGTCAGTATGCAATCGAAGACATAAATAGCAGCGACAGAACGACAGTAAATAGGAGGCACCAAGAGAGGCCCAAACTCCTACCAAGATATCCTGGCACAACGCAATTGGTTTCTCAAAATGGTATTTAATTTATTGATAAAATCAATTTAAATCAGGATTTTTTGCACATTCGTGTTGGTATAAGGCTAGCGTTTTGAACGACTTCAAGTAAGCTATGGCAGCCATAATCTTTGTTTACATCGGACCAATGTCAGCCATAATTTTTGTTTACATTGGACAAAGACAGACCTAGCTTTGATATAAGGACATTTGCGAAATAATTATGACAAAACGGTAATATTTTAATACATTTTTTTCAATTCTGCCAAAAGATTAGTAACAAGGTGCATTTCACATGCATATTTTTTTAATCTGAGCATTTATTTTTTCTTCATTAGATGCCGATGAAGCAAGTATCGTACAACACTCGGTATCTGACTCAACACGAAAACATGACAAACTTAGGTTACAAGATGACAAGATACACGACTCGCGGGATTTCGCTGGGGTCTGTAATTCCAATGAATACAGTAAAAGAGGTTCCAACCAATCTGATAACTACGATGACACTGTAGTTATGAGGCTGCATAAACAATCATGTGAACATCAAATGGAAAACAACATAGACAACAGTGAAGTTCACGGTATTCTCCAAATCGCTAAGAAGGCAACTCAAAGTCACCAAGGACAACTGAATTTCTTAGAGAAAAAAGATCTTCCGGAAGGTAATTGGATATAGAATTTATCTACGTAATTTTAGTGTATATGCTTATTATGGTTGTATAGACAGCCTATTAAATATATCTATACTAAAGTTAAAGCAGCAGTTCCGAAATACTAACGAAACAATCGCTATTTATTCATTGTTGTTTTCGGTGATTGAATAAAACTTTATGTGCTTGAAAGCACTAATGTATTCTCTTAATTACACATATTAAACATTTGGGAGGAGTTTTCATCTTCGCCGTTTAAATCTATGTTTTCTACCTGTAGTAAAAGCAGTAGTTCCGAAACAAAAGCATGTGTTTCGGAACATGTCTATATGTCGGCATATTCCACCCGCTGCAGTACACAACGGAAGTTGGTGACTTTCTCAAACTTATGTTTAATTGTCAAATGACCTGTCACTATTCTACTTAAGCGCACAGCAATGGGTAGTACACGAAAGACAAACCACAGTAAGCATTTAATTTTTAAAGGTGGCCTAACAAAACACCCAAAACAGATTCTGCATACAGCTTTACTGACCCTAAGATGTAGGCATATAAATAAAAAAAACGTAAGTTACAAAAAAACACAACAAAATGATTGTCAAATAATATCATTAGTTTATGACAATAATTTTGCAAAATAAGCAGAACCGATAATACGGATAAGCTTCATATTTTGAAAGACTAGTTAGGTCATGCTATTAATTGTGAAAGACAAATAAGTTTTATAACTTTGGTCAAGTTACAAACCTGTGTGCATCTATGGATTTAATGGCTTTCTTATCACATTCCCTCTGGGTCTTTGACGTTTTTTACCAAGCAGACAGTGCTGACTCAAATTAGACAACAGTCTGGTCAAGGTCTAATCTATCTGCCAATAGTTGTAGCTCATAATAAAAACTTATTCCTCTGAAGTATGCATCCTACAAATTTATGGCGATTAATATCTATGAGGGCATGCTATTATGAAGTAAAATTTAGTAGAGAGTAAATATTTCCTGATTTTAAAAAAGTATAAAAGGTGGTATCCGACAGTTTGTTTGTTGTTGTTTTTCCCTCAAATTAACCAAATAAGTAATTGGCGCCTGAAAAGGTCTTGCAAAATGCTCTTCATTGATGCCAAAGATCTGTGAGATATGTGTGAACAGTCAAGGATAAATCCCCACTCATCATTGCAAACTTGTGTTTCCTATCTGAGCCATGCTGCATAGATAGCTATTTTTAAACTTAGAAAAACCATGCGACCACTTATTTTATTTAGTCATCCGGACAATTTTCTCTGACCTCGGTATCTATACCACTATCACATTTTTTTCTCAATTACTACATTCTTTAAAAGAGTAAGAGTTCAAAATTGTCTTTATAATGACTAGAGTATGGGTTTATGCAAAAAGTATGCCCATATTCCCAAAAGCATCGGTCAGATATTGGAGTGCCTATTTAATATATGCAAATTGTTGGATACCACCTTTACCGTTTTACAAACTAATTTTCAAAATAAATTTCTGCTACCTTATCAATAAATTGAACCTGATAATTTTTGAAACAGAGACATCATTTTCCTTGTATGTCATTCAATGCAAAATATGATCACGAAAATTAATGCCAATAAACAATTTGAAACTTGGCTTGAAAAACAAAAACAAAATAAAACACATAATTTTGAAGGATTTCAAGGTAAATCCAGAAAACAATGATGCCAAAAAAAATGAAAAATGTTAAGTAATTCACGTATAGAAGAATTAAGGAGGTACTTCTACAAAAAAATTCAAAAACAACGCAATGAGTAGCTACAAATAGAGGAAGAACCTGCCAATGACTGTTTATCCCCCGCCATTAGGTGCTTTTTTCCCCACAAATTGTAGACTAAGAATTTAACATCATTATTACAAGTGCAATCTATAAAAATATAAAAAAAATAATGAAAGATGTATCAGTTGTTATTAACACTTTTACTGCTACAATCATTATATTTGCAACATGCTATAAAGGTACAACAGGACAAATGGTATCCTAACCATATGTATAGTCTCTTACAAACATTCAATTAAAATAGTTGAACATGGTTCTATTTCTGAAACTGTCTTGTTAACTTGTGCAAGTGTTTATCAAAATACTTTGCTACTGGCTTGATAAAGTATTTACAAAGCAGATGAACCCCACCATCAATATCATGTTGGTCTGGCCAGGGGTATGAACTTAATACTGGGTTACCACAGACTTTAGCATATACTATTCCCCCTTTATCTAACACCTTCCTAAAACAAAATACTAGTTCTCTTGGAACATGGCCAAATGGGAGACCTGCAATATCTGACCAAAGAAATTACGTTGTTCATCTGTTAACAAGGTGTGTTAACTAGGATGAAATGTGGATAGTTCTGGGATCCAGACAAGACTTGCACTTTCATCATGAATGTTATTATTTTTGCCATCTACAGTAATCTAGCTTCACCTGGCTCAGTTTCTTGATGCACCTCAAGAAAAATAAAACAAATGCTATTTTATTCATTAAGTAATGATTGTCTTTATAGTAATGGGCAAATAAAAGAGAAATGTTATGCTTGGAAAACATGCAGACATACATGATGTCAAAGCACATCACTTCACAAGATTTTGTTAAAGAAACCACTTTAATATATGTGTATGAATATGGGATACATATTTTCATTGATATAAAATATGGATTGGTCTATTTTATTGTAAGTATTGTAAGTAACATTATATTAATCCAATGTAGATATACAGCATAGCTCAGCATGACAATTATAACAACTGGCCTTCAGTTTGTTGTCCCGGTATACATATTAACACACCCCTACCACACCCCTACCCCCTACCCTCCCCTACCCTACCAACACCCCTACGCCCTACCCGCAACCCTACCCCCTAAACCCTATCACACCCCTACCCCCTATCCTCCCCTACCCTACCAACACCCCAACCCTACCCCCTAAACGCTACCACACCCCGACCCCCTACCCTACCCTCCCCTACCCTACCAGCTTCCCTATCCCTACCCCCTACCCCCTACCCCATAAACCCTACCACACCCCTACCCTACCTACAAAAGAAACTGCCAAAAGTCAAAAATAATCGCAAAACCAATTGTCTTTCTTGTACCCTTTGCTCGGGTATGCTGTTTATTTAAATCAGGACCTTACATATTAATAAATATAATTAAGTTATTTTATCTGATATTTTCGTTTCTACAGAAAATGCAACAGAAGCAAGCACCGTAGGACCGTCGGGTTCTGATTCAACACAGGATAATGAAAAAAGGACGTTTGAAGATCAAAAGGAAGACAGCGTAGATAGCACTAGTTTTCGAGGTTTTCGCAAATTAATTCAAGAGGCAAATGAAAGTACAAATGGAAAACTGAATAACATTGAGAAGTTAATACATCTCCTTCAGGAAGGTAATTGGGTATTTAAATAATCTATGATATTTTGTAAAGTTGCTTATTATAGCTTACATTCTTATAAATTTTGATAAAGGTAAGTTATTGGTAATTAATTAAATTATTAAAAGTAAGTAATCTGCAGAATTCAGCTTTGATATATTCCGTACCTACAAAAAAAATACTATTTTGCTCAATATCCAAAGTGTGAAGATGCGCATGCTCGGGTAATGGTGTAGGTTGAGGTAGTCTACACATGTTAGGACAACTGTTAAATCTGTTTCGTTACCTAAGCAACCATTAATGTGGTGTTCTCGCCATTTTCTTTTTTTGTCAGAAGAACCAACTGGCAGAAATTACCTTTAAGACCAGAAGTCAAATAGTGTTCCTACGTACATCTCAAGACACAAGTTCCCGTATAACTGATTGCATAAGTGTCCTTTCTAAATTAGCATTAAGTATCAATTTAACATGTTAACAACTTATTTTTCCTTTGGAAAAAGAAAGGACGCCACTTGTCGAATAGTAATTTTTGCCGATTGGTAACGCCTTTTTCTTTTCACTTGCATGTGGGGAGGTCTTCTTGCTGACCTGCTGTGCAACGGTTTCTGCCCAAACGATTGCTTGTCGACTGTCATTAATAAAAACTGGACAATGCTAAAGGAGCATTATTGCGACACTGCGATGATTTTCAAAACGAACTAAAAAAGAAACCACCTTTATTTTCGTTACATTTCAGAAAGGTGTAATTTGGCCAGTTCTTCGGAATACCTGCCATTAATTTTCCCAGATTCAAATGCAAGAACTGTGGAAGAGGTGTGTTCACAAGATAGTCCAGGTAAACAATGATATGTTTCAATTATTGCTTAAATCGTTATGTTGTAATTTAACTTCGTCCTTCATGTGTGACATGTTACCGTCTTTAGGTATTGTGTCATTGTTTCACTATTTAATATAAATCACTGTTTTAGCTGAGACTTTTTTGTGGCCTGACATACACGAATCATGTGCTTCGTTAAGAAATAGAATCATTGTTATACCAGTTGAGGATTATATAAAATAATTTAATGCATGTTTACATTTGAAGGCGACTTTCAACCTGAAGATAACTGTCTTCCTCTAGGTTCATCGGAGCAACTTGACAATAAAAATGAAAATGGTGATCCTGCTACAACTGGTAACTGTAAAAATACTTCCGAAACCGTGCAAGCAGCGATACCCACCACAACATATGAAGATCAAAACATTAATCTTGCTGCAGAGAGAAGGGATGTCTTCCAAACAGACGGCAATTTTCAAAATCAACCAAGCCCTATGTCTGCTGAAGGTGCAAGACAAGTTGAAACTGCACATAAGTTAACACCACTGGATGACAAACATTTGAACAGGTGTACAGGCACAGATCCTCTTTCGGATGCTAAAAATGCCCAAAGTCTGTCAATGAACAATTTATTAATACAGCAGCTAGTGCATAAAATAGACCAATTAGAAGCAAATCTAAAAGAAACCAAGAAGCAGAATTACGTAAAAATAGAAGGACCTCGCATGTGCGGACACACAAGTCAATGTCAGAGTCAAGCTCAGTTGCCTCTTGTGCGTGGTCCAGAACAGCAATACGGATGCCATCTGTTTGCACCGCACACAAACACACAGAGTCCTTATTTCCATGGAAACTGGTTTCCAAATATCCAGCACGATCCACACATTAGAGTCGATCAGATAACACCGCAAGGTAATACACAGATTCCGTCCTTCAGTAACAACGGTTTCAGATATACCGGTCAAGAATATCATAATCAACAGTTTGTACCACACACAAACACACAAAGTTCTTATTTCCATGGAAACAGGTTTCCAAATATCCAGCACGATCCACACATTAGAGTCGATCAGATTACACCGCAAGGTAATACACAGATTCCGTTCTTCAGTAATAACGGTTTCAGATATACCGGTCAAGAATATCATAATCAACAGTTTGTACCACAAATCTATATGCCCGGGATTAGGCAATTCTCGAATCCTTACGGTAACACTACTCCATTCTCGCGTCAAGATCCACAAAACAGCAATATGCATGGAAATATACAATTCTCAAATACTTACGGTAACAGTACTCCATGCTCTGGTCAGAATCCAGGACTCAGAAATCATCAATTTATACCTCCCACAAGTACTCACAATACATACAGCCCACGTTTCAACTATCCTCAATCTTTTGGTATGCCTCAAAATCCAGAATATCTAATCAGTCGTTAGATTACCAGAAAACAAGCAATAAAATATTTACGTATTTTCAGATACTGTTCGAGACAATCATTTGACTGATGAGTTCAAAGCAATTGTATGTTTTGCCAACAACCATCTATTTTATTGGTTATTGTACATATTCGCAACCATGTTTAATATTTCGGCAGAGGTTTGTTGGTGTAGTGTGTAACATAGAAGCCAAAAAGCCGTTTTAAGCGAGCGTGACTTCTTTATGCCTAATTAAAAAAACAGACTGATTATATTGTAAAGTATTGCCCTACTTTGTCGCATAATCAGATTCCTCATCGCCGCAATTCCGGGTTCTTCGAGCTATAAGTAGCTGGGATTACCGGTAATTTAAACCGGGTTGAAATGAAAACACTGTATCTGATTACTTCTAAATTTCTCTGTCAACTAAACATGAACTTTTCATATGTTCCTTTATATAATTATAGCAAGCCAAATTTAAATTCACTGAGTGAAAATACAATTTTGCCTACCACAGACTGAACATAAGCATTTAACTTACACTAAAAATAGATAGATTAACAGCCAACAGTTCCTGACTAAGTAGTATCTTTACACAATTTTTGAAATGCAATGTCATCGAAAGTAAAAGCAGTTTCAACACAATTAAGAGCCATCAGAAACAGATTTGCTTACAAGTAATTAGTCTTAGTCAAATTATACATAAAATAATAAAATTTATTTGTTACTTTAACAAACTAAAGAGATGTATGAATGTAGTATTTGTGGCATGCTTATACATTTTCTGTCAATAATAAATAAACATTGTTTCCACTTTATTCAATCTAAAATTTTGTGTTGTGTTTCTAAACTTAGATAAAACATATAAGAAAGAAAAAGGTAACATGTATAGAGGGTCTTATTTAAAATAAAACATGTATTTAGCTTTAGAATGGTCGATACGATTATATAAATGACGATGAATGTTTTTATAAAAGATGTCATATGGAAATGTAAGTAAACTATGCGCTGACTATCGTGTACATACATGTGCGTTTTACTTGAAGTTGCAAGATTGATTTATCTTAGCTTTTGTATGACAGAGGGATGTATGCAACGATGTATATGGCTCAACAATACAATACTTTCATGTGGGTTCTTGTGAGAACAGTATATGTGGGACTTCATCGCCATTTTAGTTAGAATATTTTATTGTCTGTTTTTATGCTTAATTATTTACATGTTATATGTTATAATTTACATGATTCAGGATAGGTTATCAAAAGTGTTAATTTAAAAACTAAAAAATTATTTTAAATATATAAAGGGTTCATTGTAATTCAACAGGGTCACATTGTCATTGATTAGTACCTCTTACCTCAATAATGCTATGTTGAACGGGTATTCCTCCAACTGACTGTTTAAAGGCAGTAAATGTTGGGTTTGCTGTATTTTGTATTATGTCTCGTCACAGATATGTGGTAACTTTGTAACTGACCTGGTATGTGAATGTCACGTGCCTTTTTCATATTTTTAAATGTATGTTGCAGTTCTTATAGGTCTTGGTAATATTTTCTTATTGTTGATATTTTCGTTTATATAGGCTTTCATGGAATCAACCGTTTTTGATGTCTATTATTTCATTTCAACAGTATTCACCTGTGACCTTAGCATTTAATAATAATTAACCAATGTTTTGTATACTTTTGTTTCTGTTTATTGTTCTATTATTTTATTTCTTACGTTTTGCGTTTTTGAAAATATATTGCTCAAAATACACCGCTTAATTGTTGAATGTATAAAAGTATGTTTATATTTTATCCAGAAATATTTTAGCCTTAGCTTAGCATAAATATATGCATAGAAATGGCGGTCCACTGAGCCTTTTAAATAGTAATGAACTTTTTCATTGAGCGACAATGAATCTTAAGTTGTGTTTTCCGCAGTATGAGCATACAGCCATAAAGCTGCACATCTCCATAAGGTCTTCAGCTGTGCACCGTCCGTCTACGAGTGTTTCATTCCTTTAAACCTTGAGACGATGCAAAGGTAGTGCTGATCTAGGATTGTGCATCTACCATTCGGTGGATGGCTTCAAGCTTTCTTGTGAACGAATGCACCTTAGCCAACTCGACGCTTTTTCATCCGTCTTTCCTAGCTCTTTCACAGCAGCTCTTCGTCCCTTTTCTACAATGCGCAAAGAGTTGTTCATAGAGTGCTTGCAGGGACGCCTGTGCATCCAGCTTCAGCATAGCCAAGTCCGCACGTTCTTTGCACACTCGCTGCCGGTCTGAGCAGTTTGGCGTCTCTCCTCCCGGCAAAGGGTTATACACTGACCGCAGCAAAACTGTAAGCTGAGTGGTTCACAGTTACATGTGTCTGACCAAATTCACTTATTCTATGTGAAAACCCATCGTGTCCATGGCCCCTGGGTTCCTAACAGTACAGCTTCAGCGTTCTTGATCTTTTGCTGGATCATAGATCTTTGCTGTTGCCCTCCTGCTGGACCCCACTGAGTGCGTAATGTCATTCCTAGCACCTGTCTACCACTGCAGGTAGTCCCAATAATGTCCTTTTGCCTAAATGATTCCGCCAGGTCCACTTTTGGCTGGCTGACCATTTCCTGTCTGTTCCAAATACAATCCCAGCCTTCCGCACTAGTTAATCACTGGAGTCTCTCAAAGTCACAACTAGTCTTTGCAATTTAAAATCTTCTAGCAGAGAAAAAATAGTAGTTGCAACAGTGTGGGAAACTTGGGGCAGTCATAGCCAACGTGGGAGATACAAGTTCCTCTTATGAGTTTGTTGAAATTTCATACACGGGCAATGGCCAGATGAGTCTTGGAAGAAGGCAGTGTTGATACATTCATGCCTTATATTATCCAGGAAGACATGTCCTGTAAAAGGCTTTCGGCCACTCGTAGACTTGCTGTTGAAGGATCTAAATGTTTTTATAGTCTTTGAGGCTATCGTCAAACCACTTTCCAAGGCAGTTAATGGGATTGTTAATTATGGATGGGATGACTTCTTTGAGGGCAATGGTGCCTGATAGCGTACCTATTCTGATGACCAAGCATCTTAATTTTTTGGGGTTGGAACTTTATCCTTGCCCAGGAGACTGTGTCCTCTAGGGCCTAGAGCATCAATCGTGCTTAGATGTAGCTTTCAGTACCGATGGTCAAGTCGTCCATGAACCCTCTGTTTGATGGAAGTCGAATCCCACTTTTTATTTTCGGCCCTGTGGTTTCCCGTTCTGCTGCGTTGATGATAAGGTCCGTGTCCATGATGAAGAGGAGGACCAAAATCCTGCACCAAATATCTTATCTATATTGATTAAGTATTTACCCTAACAAGTATTTACCCTAACAAATACAAATTATTCAAGATGCCATTTGTCTATTTTTCTTTCTTACGAAACAAAATGATACTCTCCGTAGGCCGTCCATTTTGTATAAAAGATTATTATGTTTAGCTATTTGTTATACATTTTTACCTTTAAATCGTAATAAATAAAATACATGTCATATGCTCTTTGCGTATCCATCAAACACCATCCTAACTGACTTTTTTAAATAAAAGATTCGTTTTGGGGTAAATCAGGACAAGAATAAAAGCCAAACACTTAGCTAATATGTTGATGCTTTGTTGATTTTTTTTTACCTGGAATAACTGCAACGGTAAATATTTTGGGTTTATGAATGCATTAACTTTTTTATTATACGTAAATTTCCATATATTGAAGAAAACAGTTCTTTATACATGAGGCTGTGATAACAACGCTGAGGAATAAATAAAACCCGACAGAAGTGCACAGAAAAGTAAAAATGTTTTTCAATAAAAATTTAACATAAAAATCAAACTACCAGTCCTTAAGTTAGAGCAATCATAAGCAAAATTTTTCATTGTTTTGGTTTTCTTTAATAAATATAACTTAATCGTTACCATTATTAGTGAAAGTATTAAGGCCAGTGTATAGTGACGAATTTGGAGCGTCTGCGCAGACGATCGCGCAGATTTGTTTTGATTTGAACTATCCCGCATTCATAGCGTTGTGCTGCGACTTAAATTTCTGCATGGGATAACTGTCCACCTTCGTTTTTAGGTTAACTTCTTCTACACCACTTAAAGGATTTTAATGAAACTTACGACAAATGTTAGACACTATTTGCAGATATGCATGAAGAATTATTATCATTCTCTGATCCGTCTGTCAGGCTGTCTGGTCCTTAACCACCAAGTTTAAAGAACTCTGCATCTAAAGTAAGTATTTTCTGATAGTTTTTCTTTAAGTTTAATTATTTTATTTTTATTTATTATGAGATATTTTTATGAGATATTTTTGTAATTATCACTTCAGGGATAGCCTTGTTTGGTTTTAAATGAAAGCTTTATTTGTGCTGAATGTTAGAAACTGCCATATAGGCTTGTTTACCTTTTTTTCACAAAAATATAGTTTATGCCGATTCCTTTTGTACCGTGCCGAGCGGGGCACGAGTTGCTGGGCGCACACACACAGACGGTTTCAATAAGACTAAGTATGCAAAAACTATATTACACGGTCTGCCTGATCTAAAGCGAACCTATGTGCGCCCGAGCACTACGAAGAAACCGACAATACAGAATGGAGGGAGCCGACACACTACACCAAGCCTACTTAGCTAATTGAAACCTACCCTAGCACACTAACGCTACACGTACAATCACAAAACATACAATGCCAGGCACGCACACTCCTAGTGCAGGATTAAGCGCGGCCTCCCTTCTCGGGGCTTGTACGGCGCGCCTTCGCGAACGATCCCACTGCCGTTGCCCACTCGAAGCCTGGCCGGCTTACACCCACAAGCTCAGAGCACCAGCCCTCTTTAGCTACCGGATTAAGCGCGGCCTTCGCGAACGATCCCACTGCCAAAGCCCACTGGAAGCTTGACCGGCTTGCACCTGCAACCTCAAAAGGCCAGATAACAGAAGCCTGGATCTCGGACCGCTTATAACTAACCAAGCGATGGTCAGCAAGCAAAATATGAGAGTTTCCTCTCGCATCTCTCGACTTGGAAAAGCTGCAATTATATATCCAGATTTAGTTTTACGTTTCGACAGGTAGAGTGTACTATCTAGAAAATTGGACAATTATTAAAGGGGAGTAATTCTATATCTCGGGCGGTACATTTGTATAAAGGGAAGTAATTACCTGACTCGGGCGAACTCGTTACTTGCACCGTTTAATTTGCACTACACTTTATATGTGATGGAAGACTTTTGCCTCTCCCTATAATGTTTACTTCTTTCGTCATTTTGCAAACACACCGGAAGTACTTTACCTTTAGAAATTTATTAAACGAAATTTTTAATCAAAATCGGAACGGAGCGAAATGGAACGCTTGAAACGGTAGAAACGGAAGAAACGATAGAAACGCTGGAAGCGTTTGAAATGCAGCGCTGGAAGCGAATAAAACGAAACGGAAACGCAACGGAAGCGGAATGGAAACGGAGCGGCAAACGCTTCCATGTGAAATGGAAACGAAACGGAGTGGAAACGGGAAAATTGTCAATTTCGTGATTTTCAGTACTGTAGTTGATATGATATAACAAAGTTAATGTCTGAAAATGGCAACATTGCTTGTTTACATCAACCATACACATGAGGCAATAAAATGATTATTTCAATGGTAACCCACTGATTTATTTTTTTTATAATCTACAGCTCATATATAAACTAAACTTTTCAGAGTTATTGCAACTAACAAATTTGTCACTTTCCAGCAACCTTACATGTAATAATATATTTTCCCCTGTATATTAACTTTAGAAGAAAATATCAAATTGATAGATTGGCGAAAGTCGGTGGATGGGAAGACTTTGACTTTTTTTCTTCACAACTGATGTTTTCAGTGCAATCTGGTCACGACTTCACGGAGTTGATATCAACAAGACGCCATTTGAATATTGTCGTGTTGTTTGAGGATTTTTGTCTGTAAAGTTACTGTCACTCGTTCGTTTTCTTCAAATTACGTGACTGTTTAAATTTAAATTAATGATAATATTTAGTAGATAGCTTGTGGAAAGATGACGAATGGCATTGGATTTCATGTCAGTATGGACACTGTTACTATATAAGTAAAATAACTTTTTACACAGTACAATATCCCAACGCAATCGCAATTGCCAAGTCCATCACCGTACTATTGTGTCTACTATTGTTTCCCGTGCCCTAGCTCATATAATATCGGAATAGTGTGGCCATCAATGTTAAGGTTACTATTATTTAAGGTTGTTTCGTTTTCTTCAAATAATTACTTTTATGATTCCGGTATGATGATCAGATTTGGTAGGTAGTTACTTTATAGGTATACAAAGAGTAGGTTTGGTTTTGGCGTTGATATGGTCAATGCCACTGTTACTTAACAAATTTTATATTTAATAGTTAATTACGGGATAACCCATTTCGCTCGTTATATAACTTATGTAAAGAGAAATATTGGGATTGACATTGTGATCAATAGGGCAGATGTTTATGTCACCGTTACATCAATTTTAATTTACTTTAACAAGGGACATACTTTTATCACATGATCCACCCTGCTTCCATTTAAACACCCATTGTATATTTTGTTTCACCACATAACCTACCGCGCGAGCGTGAGGTAATACTCATGCGTTATTTGTTTGGTACCACACTAGTTAGTTATCGTAGCCGAATTACCATTTGATATATTCATACGCGCTGTCAAAAACAATTACAATGGACACTGGCTTATTTTCACTCAATGATTTTGTTAGCATTGATGGCAAAGGTTCTGTTGTTATTAGAAAAGCTGTTTCAAGAGAAAATGAAAATTTGTATATGGTAAATTTATGTGACACTGACTTTCACTTTGAATTTCCACCAGAAAGACAACAGGTAATACAAAAACTCTACAAATGTGAATCAAGCGTCCAGCCCTCTCACTCAAGATTCAATTAAGTAAGTGAACATAAGTCGACGAATTTAATCATATGCAAACAAATAAAAAATACACTGAGCAAGACTTTCAAAGATTTTAAACTGTTAAAGGCATTTTTCTCCGAAATAAATGAGCCACGAGAAATTCATACAATTCCACCTACTAAGCTGTCAACACGTCTGAGTCGCTTTATTCTAATCGTTACAAAGCAAGATGGTTATGACTGTGAACCTAGTTGCCAAGTTGGCTAGTTTTGATCCTAAACTTCGCCGACATAATTACGGGGAAAGTATTGCATCTGGGGCACTTTTTGCAAAACTCAGGGAAACACTGACCAAGAAGCAAAAGCAACTTAAAAGTTGGGAAGGGGAATATGCCAAACAAACGCGAGGCCCTTACTAATGATGAGGTAGAACTACTTTGGCAGAAGCGTCTACGCCCTTCTGGTTATTCTACACCGGACAGCCCTTTTTTATATCGCATTAACAACTGTAGACCTACCTTGTCATATTTCATGAAGGATTAGAAATTTTGCTGTTTGTTTAATGACGAGTCACAAATGTGTCCTCACTTTTACATTTGGCTTGCAAATAAATACCTTTGTCCTGTAGGACTTTGTCATATTTCCTAAAATTGTTAAACGAGTATGAAAACAAAACCCCAACACTCGAACGTGAATTCTATTTTTTTTTAAAACGAAATACATAGATCTGAAACATAAAACAACAGTTTTGTTGATAAAACAGATGGTATGATTAATAGACTACTAGGTTATTGCTGAAGACAAAATGTTATCACACACGGCACGACAAAACCAAATCGCTCGACAAGCTTCGAGATTTTCTCAGTTTTTAGTGTGATAAGTTTTTTTATTAAACACTAACCTAACACTTCTCTATATATTACACTAGCATACAACAGTTTTTGTGCAATTTGATTGATTGCGAGCACCATCACGTGAGCATTTGATTTTCATACGTTGTGTTTTTAAATACGCTGTGTTTGTAAATATTTGATGACAGGTAATTTTCAAAGGATCAAAGCCTGGGAGAATATGGTTAAAACAAGCTATTGGAGTAAACAAACTTGTCACCATCATGATGTAATGGATCAAGTTGCTGGGCTCTCAGCCGAAAAACGTCTGGCGGACCACATCACCAGGATACATTTGGTAAAACAAACACACACCGAAAACATTTTCGCGAATCAAATTATGCAGAAAACTGGACACATAATATTTAATTCATCAACAACTATTCTCACATCAGTGATGCTCAAGACAAAATATATCTATCATCCTCACAACACCTAACAGCCCTCACCAGCATGCTACTGAAGCAAATCACGACTTTAATACTTAAAGCCCGCTGAATTCCATGACAAAGAAATAACATCTAACGGCCCACAGTGGTTTCAACAACATGTTTCCAGAGAATATACATGGTGGAACTTTCCACATCAATATTCGGCATCCAACATAAAAAGCAAGTGTTAAGTCCACTGCAGAATAGTCAAACCCAACACACAAAAAGCGCAATTGATACAGCCAGCGACGAAAACTAGGATTTTAATAGTGACCTTCACACACTTAATAAACTTTTCTGGGTCACTCGTTCTGCCGTGTTTACTGTTTATTTGTTACAGAACGAGTTATTTTTACATGCTATTGATGATATTTTCCATATTTATAAATGAAGAATAAATGTTAAAAATGGTACATTTTTGTTTCTGCTAAACAATGCACTTTTTAAAATATCCAATCGTAACACTTCGGATAATTCGCGAATCATCTCTCGGATGTATGTAGGTAGTCGGATCACCTCGGCCATTTCCCTAAATGAGACTGCTTTTGTGGCAGACGTCAAAACAAAGATGGCAGCTCGGATGAGAGCTCACTACTGTTTGAAGCCTGTAAAACTTCAATTTGTGGCGGCTTTAATTTTAAATCATCCAAGTTTAATTTACCCAGCGCAGCAGACATGCAGCTGTCAAACGATGCCATCGTTCATATTTTGTGCGAACTACATTTTAGGCATATTCTTCTTCCGACTTCCGGCGAGCAAAACGATCGTGATTTCTGTTAGTATCATTGCACCAGATACATCCGAGGGATTATTGTCCCGTGGACGGAATTATCCGAGGAGTTCAGATTGTTAAAATATCAAGATGCGTTATATTGTGAAATGACGTCACAACCACTTGCGCTTTAAACCAGCATTAGTGTTCAAGATAAAAGAGGACGAATATGCGCGTTCAAAATCAGGTGATAAAAATACTCTGACACTCATTTAATTTATAACAACACTTACCTGACTTGTTCAGAGGCTCATTTACTATCATTTTTTTCTGGACTCGTTTAATAAATGTTTGGTTTAAATAGATCTAATAGGTCAAATCCTGCATATTCACTATATTTATATATAATCCTGACTTATTTTTCCTCTTCCTGTTATGTAATCAATAATAAACTGATGCCACAATCTTCCACATATAAAAAATGCATGTTCTTGTACCTCAACAAAAACAGCTTGAAATGATCTGTGGTTTCAAATCTGAATAAAAAATAAACATATACATCAATTATATTCGGAAATTTTGAGTGTTAAAAATAAAAAAGTGTTAATTGTGATAAATACAAATGCTTGCTTGGTTGTACTACATGTATTTGAACAAAAGTCATCTTGGATGGCAGTCCAATGCTCTGCGGACTGCACCACTGTATCTTGGTAAATGATTGTTATTGTTTATGTAATCCTATTACATGTATACATTGTGAGTTGATTATTGTTCGCATTAAAAATATCTACATAACCTATGCAATGATTTTAAGAACTCGTGCCTTTATTTTAACCTGCTTTTATCAGTACTTTTGGATTAAAGTCAAGCCTAATGATGGGTAATAGCTAATGTGCATGTTCTGTTGAATATCCTTCTAGTTTTAAATTGTTTTGTACCATATAACATAGATTTTTCTGGAAATATTGACAAAATTTATATTAGAATGTGCTCATAATAAAATGTAGGATTGCAACACATTGTTATGTTCAGTAGTACACCAGCCTTTAAGGTTACGCTAGTCAGGTTAAGGGTTGTTTACAGTTGTTTGGTTTATGACGTAGCATTCGCGTACATGTAACTGCTAGAAAGAAATGGATCATGCTAGAAAGTTAATTTGTTTATTTTTAACTGGGTTTCTAGAATGTTCTGGGTTTCGTGAATGTTCTAGAAATTCTTTGGGTCTATATAAGGGCGTGTAAGCCGATTTAAAAGGAAGTTTGCTTCAGTTTGGACATATAGTTTGGAAATACTAGCAGCTTCTTTATTAAATATTTCTGTGCTGGAATTTACGTGGACTAGCTATATTCTACAATGATATAAATATTGAAGTGTCGGTTTTGGAATTATATTCATTACATTCGTGTATTGTTCTACCTTTGGATTATTTTAACTGTGCTTATCTACGAGGACATTCTATCGAAACTCTTCAGGATTATTCGACGTTGGATTATGAATTGGACTGTTAAAGGGACACCTCCTAAACGGACAAACTGTAAGGTAACATGTATCTTGCTTTCTGAAATTTTGTCCGATTTATTTATTATTGTTTTTTTACGCCATAGATTAAATTGTTTGTTAAAATAAAACATTATTGTACTAGTTTGTTGCTGGCTTGTTCTCTCTTTTACACCATTTCGTCTTTAGTAAACATGCCATTTTATAAATAAACTTATATAGCGACACCGGTCGTAACAATATTGAGGATTAAATGATTTCTCGAAAAACACACACAACATAAAGATATTTAAAAAAATATTAATACAAATAATGAACGGTATCACAGCAAGAACATCTATATACATATTCAATACAAAACAATCATTTTTGTAATGATATAAAGAAGCTAAATGCAGACATTTTGTGTATAGCGACACAGGTTTTTTTAATTCTTTAACAAAATTGAAAGTTTTTTATCTCTTAAATTTATGTCTTAAGAATCAAATGAGAAAACAAAGATATGTGTCAATGTGCCCAAATAAGAACACTGCATGCATGAACTTATATTTCTAGAAGATATCTCATTTCACCAAGTAGATACAGAAGCTTTAGAAAAATGTAACCATGTTTTTCAAGAAAAATTAGTACTAGTTATAACAAATAAAATCTAGTATTCACTAAAACAAAGAAATAAAATTCTAGTTTCTTTCCTTTCTCAAACTAAGAAATTCAAATCTTGCATTTCCTAAAACAAAGAAATAAATTGTTTAAAATATTAAAACAGGTGCCTCAATGAGATATTAAGATGACAAGTTAACTAATTTGCTCTAGTCAAGCTCAAAACTTTAAAGCAAAAAATAGGATGTGAAAATTTACATTATATATGCAAACTACTGCAACAATTCTTATCAACAAAATAATAAATAATATAAACGATACATACATATTAAAAATAGCTTCTAGTGACAAAACCTACCTATAGTTTTCTCTTTCCATTGGAAAACTTTAGACTTCAACATAGGGTTTTTTACTATTCAAATATTCTTTTACAAAAACAGCAAATCAATGCTCTATTATAATTAAGCAGTCTAAATTTGTTGTAACATTTAAGCAACTTATCAACTTACACTGTATGAAAAGAATAACCATTTTATATTTGCAAAAATTACATCATTACAGAGATTTACACAGTTTTTTTAGACTTCTTAAATTTAGCCGCTCTAGCTTCTGTCATTTTTCTTTGAAATTCTTCTTCTTCCATCTGCTGTTCCTTTAAAGCCTTCTGTCTATCCTTTTCTTCTTCTTCCATCTGTTTTTGGAGGTCTTTCCTCCACTTAAATAGAAAAAAAAACAATCACTTAGGTAACAGTTTATTTACAAGGAAACAAATTCTAAATATGATTAGAGTACAGTAAAATTACAATTTAGACATTTCTTGGAACCTTTAATCCTTGGAACATTTGACTTATCTGGCTTTAACTGTTTGATTTTCCTTGATTTGTGTATAATCTCATTTAAGTGTTTTTGTTACTTTCACATTAAACTTGAAATGGATACTATTGTTTAGCGCGCTGGTTCACATTTTAATATATTTTTTTGTTCATAAAGGACTTTGTCATAGTTTTGTATATATTAAAGATAAAGATTAGTTAACACCATGTACATGACACAATTTATGCTTCATATCTATACAAATATTGTGTCACTATCAAACCAATGCTTCAACTGTCATAAACAAACATTGTTTTGAGGAATACTAGGTTAATGACCTTTGAATGGCCCAATTATTTATGAAAACTACTGCAAGGTTTTCAATTCTCCCAACCTAATGACAAACCATTCTTTTAAAGGATGGCATGCATTCAACTCAAATAGTTTTAGTGATAAAAATGTGGTTTCATTTCATTTTTTTAACAGGAGCTTATAGGGAAGCATATACACATATCACTGGTGTGGTTGTATATATCCGGTAATTCAGGGATATTGGCTAGGGTTAAATGTATTGCCTTAAAATTGTTGTATACATACATAAATGCATTCTATCATTGTTGAAGTAAAGTGTTCAAGATTTGCAGGCGTTGTACGTTTTATAAGGAACATAATGTCTATCTAAATTGTAACTAATGATTTACATGTGTAATTAATGTCTTACAAATAAGCCAACATTTTACTTATTAATTATTTTTCTTACTTGATTTAAACTCACTATCCATCCGACACAATGACATAATCTGCTATTTATTTATCATGGTATCATGGTATCATGGTATTTATAAGGACCTGCACTATCTGCAGCTAAGTCTATCAATACATGGTGTAACCTTTGCAAGAGGTTGCTAGAAAAGAAGTCAGAACAACATGAACTATTAACAAATGTAACACGTTACTGAAGTATGTATATTTCACCTGATCCTCAACGATCCTTCTTAGATCAAAGCTTGTCCTTGTATTGTAGGTGAGTGGAGGTTCATAGAGGGCAGATGCCAGTTGGATCTCCTCCCTGGAAATATATATTAACAGATAATGTTGGGGCTGATGGTCTAGCAGTTATAGTCACCAAAGTCATTCTCCCTTGCATTTTGGGTTCATAACATCATTCAGATTAAAATCTTTCACAGGAGAAGGTCTTCCAGCTGACCTGCTATATGGTAGTGCTTTTGATCGATTTTTGGACATATCTGTAACCATCCATTAAAGACAGCTGAATAGAGTAACTAATATAGCATGATTAAGACAGAACACATGAGAAGCAAGTTCAGCATGAACTTAATTTTTAACCTGAAAAGCATTAATAGACCTGGCTTTGGCATAAATTGGTTTCATCCCTATAAGCCCACTAGGAGCTGTCTGATCAGCAGCTACACTATATGCACTATATGCTGCCCTGTCTCTACCAATATGTCATCTTAACATTATCTGCTATGATGACATTTCAGTTTATCAATTTATAACTATAAGCAAACAAAATCATTTCCAAATGACATGCTGGACCTACAAGCAGATAAGTTCATATGGTCCATTAGAGTGGTTCTTACTTCAGACTTGTCCTCGCCTTGTAGTCTTGTTTGTGTTTGGGCTGTGGCATGGATCCTTCCGAAGCTGAAAGGACTTTGTTGGGTGATGGAGTGGTCTCCCTCCTTCTGGGGGGAATGTATGGGTCAACAGGGGGTGGTAAAGGGGGGAGGTAGATCTGGGACAGACCGCCTGCCACCTTGGATCCCAGAGTGTACGGGCTCAGCACCAGGCGCTTGTTCAGGAACCCCTCCAAGTCGGTGTGCACCTATAGAAATAATGTCAGAGTGGTTTGTAGTTGGGGTTTTATGTCGCACAGCTTATTAATATTATAAAGCATTTTTCATGACAGTATATCACAAACAATTTTATTTTGCACCATTAAAAAATATGTAAAGATTTTATGTTTAGATGTTAGATTTTATGTTTAGATGTTAGATATTATATGGTGCAAGAAAATTATGTAAAATATTTTTAAGGAACACCAGTAATTAATACATAATATCTTTTTATGTTACACTATTTTTTCCTCTGTAAAAGTTTTGTCAGATATTTTGTTTCAACACCAGCTACTCAGTGAATTAATCCAGCTATAATTGATTGAGGGCAATCTATGTCTGGGTAGAAACACAGACATACTACAAGCCAACTGCAGTGCTGTGTTACTTGAACTGCTTTTGCTGAGATTGGACTTCAGTTCACAACAATAGAAGATAACTTACATTTTGTTTCTTTCTCTTTTTGTGTAACTTAGCAAAATTTCAATATTTTTAATTGAATATAATTGTTTTCCTATCTGTCAAAAGAGATGGTCTGCACATTTAAAACATATTATTAAAACATAATTTTCCTTTTAAAGAAGTGTATTATTGGTTTACATGTAATACTTACTATCTGAAAAATACTACAACTATACTATCTATTTAAAACCACTACAACATACACAATCGACTAAAACATCACAAAAACATAATTAAATACAAACTTATTTAACATTTATAAATAAACATTCAGAAGAAACTAACAATAAAAACATTAATTAACTTTCAAATATCTATAATTACAGAAACTTACTTTTTCCAGCTTAAATCAGATTAATAGCACTTTTAGTATAGTATAGAAACAAAAGCAAAATGTGCATTCAAAGAACAATTATTTTCTGCATATATACTATTTTGCTTCAGGTTTTAAACATGTTAATAACACCAATCTATTTACAGAAAAAGAAATCAAGTAAAGGCAAGTTAATGTTGGCATGAAAAGCACAAGCAGCTTGGGTTAGAAGCATATCTTTGGCTCATTAATATTTGTTTGAATATGAAAGGATAAACATGTAAACACACACACACGAAAATATAAAAACACAACAATGAACAACAACGACAGAAGAATCTTAAACTAACAAACACACTGTGTATTTCCAGGGCAGGTAGCATAAGAATTTAACTTTGAACTATATAAAGAGAATACCAGGTTAGTGTTGATATAGCTAAATGTTATCACGCGAGGCTAAGAAAATTGATTTTCGGGCCGAGCATGATAACATTTATTTATATCAACACTAACCTGGTATTCTTTTTATCCCACCATCAACAGCTTTTCAATGGAAAACATTTAAATTTACCGCTACTGCTCCTCCCTTACATGATCTGACATTCTTTCAATTCACACTAAATAACATCAAAACAACGGTGACTCGCATGATCTGACATTTCGACAGTTGTTTTTTGCTTCTTAGTCTTATGCAATATTTCCAGTTACATGTACTTATACAAGTAGATAGCAAGTATGGGGTTAAAAAGCAGTTTTCCCTTCAGAAACACAGGGACTATTTTTCCAGAACCCCACCTCCCAGAGACACACCCTCATGCTTTTTATCGAGGGCCTGATGAAAACTTATTTGTATTTTGTCCTACCCCAAACAAAAACCCTCCCATTGTTTTTCCAACCTGGACAAATGCTCAACACTTTTTCTCCCTGTCAAAAAACTTCCCTGATTTTTCAGACAAAGGACCTAGGGGGTAAAGATTGAGTTTCCCCTTCAGAAACAGATGAGGGTGGTAAAAAAATAGTTTTCCTTCAGACATAGATGAAGGGACTTTATGTCCTCATCAATTGCAATAAGTGCATAATTTTGCTTAAAACTGACTTATCTTCAATTAAGTCATTTATAACTTAACAGATTTGAAATCCTCCATCTAAAATTGTGGAACTTAAGTTATGTATAAAATCAATACTAGGGGTTACAATTCTAATTCTAATGGTCTTAGTAGATCCAATGTAAATACTAAATATGTTACAGTAACAAACCTACATACAGACATACAAACAAACAGTCAGACAGACAATCAGTCACAAAAAAAGATTGATATATCATCTTTTATGAGCCTGTAATGATTCCAACTGTTCATTGCTAAATAATTGCAGCTGCTGTTAAAAGGCCAGAAGTATTATAATCATAGAACAAAGGTGATTTAAAAATATATACATGGAAAATTCACAGGCTCACAAAATATTTATAGTTGGGATAAAGATAATTAAAGCTGCTATTAATAATTTTGTATTTAGGCATGCATTTGTGCACAACTCACTTTTGGAAAAAAAAAACATGTCTAGGAAAATACAACACACTACTGTAACCATTTTAAGTGAAATATTATGACAATGTCATTATTTCCTGAATAAATCATTTTAATAATGAAAAGCTACATAAATTTTGACTTTCAAACATCTCATCTTAATTTAATAAAACAATGTGCAACTTGTGCAGCAGGTATATATTATAAAAATGAAATACATTTTCAATTTAATATTGTTTGTTTCATTAGCTACAACTATAATAACTTTCAATAATTTTGTTATATATACAGTTTTCAGAAAATACACAATTTTGTTAATCAGTGTATACATATAATTTATTATATATTAAAAATACATATTAAAAATATAACAAAACATAAATATCACCAACAAATAAAATCCTCCAATGTAGGTTAAACACCCAAACAAGTACATTTTATGGAACAATCCATAATAGAAACATCTTCCCATTTAGACAAAAGCACACAAAGAACATTAAAATATACCAGACATTTGCTATATACATGTATAATCACAATTTATTATTACAAATGCCAGGTACATGTAAGTATTGTGGATAGGTGTCTGTGCAGTAGGGCTTGGACATATGCAGACACAAGGTCACATGGACCGCTGCATGCTTTTTATAGCTTCCTATTTCATGCTAGCAGCAAAAAAATCCACCTCAGACCCCAGTCAGCCTATTTTTCAAGAATATGATAGGTAAAGTTTGCTATGCAAATAAAAACGGGCTTATCAGGTGACTGAAAAATTCTGTGTGTTAAAGTAAAAAGTGTCCAGCTTCAAACCCTGACGTTAAATGGTACATGGTTGTGTAATAAAAAGTGAAATTAAAACATCTCATTCTGTTTTAACTTTTATAGGTGTATTGTGGATATTGCAATTAAACAAAACCAACCAATGTGATCATATATGTAATATAAGTAAAAATCGAATTATGCATATAAGACCTAGCTGTCAAAGTATATATAATTATTATTTTAGAAATATGTATAATCGCAGTAAGACATTAGTGAGATGTTGGTCAACAAATTGGACCACACAATCGATGCTACCAATGAGAAACACGTGTCACTTTAGAAGCTATGAAGTATAAAAACTTAATTATTACTATACATCTGGCTGCAATCAATACATGTAAAGGCAGTGGAAGATTTAAGATATTTCTCTAATAGGCTTCAGTATGCAACAAGTAGATCATAGTTAAGTCATGCACTAACAATATTTATGAAGTGATCCAGATAAATTGTATATCATGATTGAGTAAATTGAATATATGTAAACCATTTTAGATATATTAAGGCGAAATCTTTAAGAACTGGTTTTAATAAATGTAGAATGATTTAAGTTGAATGTTGGAAAAACAGAAGCTGAACCAGTAAGTATTTACTTTGTCCTGTGCCTTTTTAAATTTTTGTACATGTTGCAATGTTCATAGGACTTTGTTGTATATATTCTTATTAAGTGATTGCTAAAGCGGGTCTTAGCCCAACAGATGAACAATATACGCACCTAAGGCACCCGTGCTGACATTAGAGGTGCCATTCCGTTTGTCAGAGTCTCCCTCCTCACTGCGCTCGTAAATATCACTAAGGGTGGGTTTGGAGCTGATAATACTGGCAGGAACGTCATTCTCCTTTTGACTTGTCTCAACACTCGATAGACTGAGGTCCTCTATGACAGCAAATTGAAATTTTATTGAAAAATACACAATTATTAAATAAAAAATAAAAAATAAAAAATACAGTGGTTCTCATAAATCAGATATAAAAAAGAAACGCTATACAAAAGACCAAATCTTCTTGACTGCAACAAGATTTTTCTTCTGAATTATAACTCTCAAAAATGGATACAGTATTGTAACTAAATACAGTAATCTACATAAAACTTTTTTTTTTTGTGATAGCATGGTATTGTTAACCAAAGATAAATGACATGGAAAGTTTCTCTTAAATAAAAAAGATCATACAACGAAAAAACTTAAAAGGGACCCTAAAAATATATGATTTAAAATTGATTATTTTCAAGATCAATTACCCTGATGTTCACTTCTAAATATAAAACAGCTGTGAGTTATACGTAGTTATTACTACTACATATATTAATAAAAGTTTTAAATCAGTAGATTATTTTGCATTAAAAATCATCATCATAAATACATGTACTCCCGAATGTATTTAACTGAAAGAAAAAAAATATTGTTGTCAAACAATGTAAGGCTTCCCATCACCATATTGTTATAGAAAGACAAACATATTGTAATAAATGTTTTTTTTAGTAAATCAATTTTCAAGTTAAAATTAAAATCCACATTTGTAACTCAAAGCACTGTTGGATATGATAACAATATAACCAATCATATATGTCTGAATGTATATTTTAATACTTTTTATTGGACTGAACAACAAGTAGACAAAAAATTAAATATAAAAGTGGTCTCACCAAGAAAAGGCCATAATACAAAGTGGAGTGTTCTAATGACCAATGTTGTGTTGTACATGTAAACATATACATTTCCTAAGTAGTTATGATATAATTGTATAATTTCTAAAAGGAAATATTTTTATATTGGCCAAATCATTATTGATGTTAACAGGAAACATTTGACATGTGTTAAAATGAAATCTTTGACATTTGTTATGAACTTGATAATGGTGTCTTCAAAAAGAGGGCTGTTTTCATAGTTTCTGATACATGTATGTAAATGTCTGTGCTCAGCATTCCAAACATTCATGATCCTGTATACATATATTACATATTCATGATATTACTATCTATTTTAATACAGATGTACTTTTGAATGAAATCATTTATATGCATCGCCCATTTGAATGTATGTATGCCTTAACAAATAATAATGCAATATTTGTATCATGTATTTTGTGTTCTAAAACAATCCTCTTTAAAGTGGGACTTCCTCACTGTTTCTTGTTCCACTCAGGTATATGTTTATTAAGAGTTAACTTTATGCTACTAAGTACCAAAAGAAAGACATGGCGTGTGATAAAGGTAACAGATTTTAAACTCATGCAACATTTAATATAAATATTTACCGATGTGCATTTAAAAATTTCAAAATATGTGTGTTTTGAATTTTACATAACAAGACCATATAAATCAAACATAATTTTAAGTTATCAATTGTTTATAATTTTTTGCCAAAAGGAGTTGTATGGAAAAAAATGAACCCCATCATAATTATGTACCTGGTCATCACCTCATTGATACATATTAGCTTTTTTTGTAACTGTATACAATTGTTTACAATTATAATTATTTTATTCATCTTGGTTCTAAATATTTAATTAACTGTGAGGAAGCCCCATCCATCATGAGTGTACTATGTGAGGTACGGTAACTCTCATACCAAATCTAATGACTTTTATACGAGATGGTGATGAGGCTGGAAGAAGAATGGTCAATGATAGAATAAAATGGATTAAGATGCGAGACAGTTAAACATGTTCTAGTGACATGAGGAAACAGCATAAAGGAAACATAGCAATGACCAATGATGTTTGTTGGCTTAACTATAAATAATACAAGATCAATACCTTTAAATGATCATTATTTATATTTTATGTGTTAAATATCAATTCCTTGCAATCGTCATTTAATGTTAATATTATATATAAAATATTCAAATAAATGTTCAATATCTATAGTTATAACACTCAATTGTTATTGACGGGATACATGTATCTTTCAAATATATTTTTCGATGTTATGTAAATATAATCACCTCAGTTTTATCTGTATTTAGTTTTAACATGTTATGGTTTATCCAAGACATTTTATCAATAAGGCATGTTTCAATGCGATAAAAAGCCTCTGTCAAAGCAGACAAGTCGTTACTTTTAAAAGAAATATACAGTTGTGTGTCATCTGCATATGACTGTTGTTCAATCCGCGTCTTTTGCATATTAAACTTATAGGCTTTGTGTACAGATCATATGTTCTGTCCTAAAACAGATCCTTGAGTGACACTGTAACCTATCTTTACTGCATTAGAAAGATGACCTTCGACGGACACAGTTTGATAGCGATCGGTTAAGTAGGAATTTATCCATTCCAAAGATTTACCTTCAATCTCAAAATTGGTTGTAAGTCGTTCCATACGAATGCTATACTCAATTGTATCAAAAGCTGAAGACAAATCAAATAACACGAATATAGTGGCTTTATTTTGATAACAGATTTTAAGATTTTCATGTTGTACCTTAACTGCCGCTGTTTCATTAGAATGTTTTTTCCCTGTAAGCAGAATGAAATGGAACGTGAAGTTACTTTGAAGTCGAATGTTGCTCAATTTTCATATCCACCACCTTTTCAAATACTTTTCCTATAAAAAAGGAGATTTGAAAGATGTCTAGTTTTTTAGAATTTCATAATCAATATTTTGCTTTTTAAGAAGAGGTTTAACGCGGGACTCTTTGAATGCCTGTTGTACAATTACATTTTCAAGTGAGGTGTTTAGATTTTTTAGCAGTATTTTTTCGAAGATGATTCTATTATCAGTTCAGCTTCCTTCTCAGACGACGGCGTGAAGCTAGTTAGGTGTTTTTCTAAACTCAGCATTCCAATGTTATGCCATTCTTAAAAAGGTCCAGACTTGTGTTGAGTTTCTATGTCAGATCTTATAATTTCAATTTTCTAGTAAAAGGTTATTGAATTAATGAGCTAGTTCAGAGGCAGATGATAAGGCAGGAAGGGGAGAAGAATTTCTTTCGCCAAGTAAACGTTTACTTAATTTAATCATGGCCTTTTTATCTTGGCTACATGCTTGACTTAATTCAAATAATTTCTTTCGGGACTCAGGTATGATTTTCACATTTGGTAGGTAGATACTTTATAGGTATATGAAGATTGTGCAACTGTTACAAAACAAATTGTATATTTAAGATTAAATTACGATAATCCATTTTGCTCGTAATATATCTTATGCAAAGAGAAATAATGAGATTGTCTTGTAATCAATATGGCAGATGTTAAGGTCACTGTTACATCTCATAATTTATTTCACCACCATATATAAAACAAACTAAACTCTTATGTTTTCGTGATGTAATCAAGCATAGACTGATGTCACGAACTCTATCTTTCGTTGTTGATGAACCTCAACGATCCTTCTCTGAACAAAGCTCGTCCTTGCATTGTATATCACTTATTATTTTCTGTGCATATCCGTTTGGCATGTCGTTCTTTGTATATGCTGTCAAAACAATGGTAGATTTTATTTGTAGGTTATAAACATGTGATTTGATCAATGCTATATCCCTCAACATATACCTGTAGATATCATTTATGTGTTTTCTTTTAAATAATTTAATTACAATACATTATTTTAAGAATTGCTTTTAGATATAAACAACTATACGATAAAATGAGATAAGTTTTAAACGTTGATTTTCAATTAATCAACCAATAACAGGTACATAACCACCCTGAACATATAACGGAAGAAATAACGTCCGCTTTTACGGAAAAAATCTTAATTGTTATTTCAGGGAGGCATTTGTTATGTTTTACCTTTCCAATTTCTGTTAATGTTAATTAACGCTAAGTGACCCTACATTACCCCAGCACTATTTTGTTCAGCTGGTAAGTAATAAACAATGAAAAAGTGTTAACAGGTTATCGTATGTCATTGTGTCAAGGTCATCATATATTTACATTATTAAGAGCAAAGCATTACGTGATTGAGGTTTTGAGACTGTAATATGTACCCGGTTAAACTGTGACTTGCTAGAAAGTCGTAATATTTATCAGAATTTGGACTGAAGGACCAAAAACAATAACATAGTAAAATAAAATGTTAATCTAAGAAATGTGTGCTGTCCTGAATGACAAAAAATGAAAGATATAATTTTAGAGTTTCTAAGTGCAAGAGCCAAACAGAAGAAACATGCATACAGTAAATAAACTTTATATAGTTAAAAGACTCACCATTTGTAGGTTAAAAGCAAAAAATATGAAACAAAAACGGAAAGAACCATTGGAAATGATGATCATTTTCGCAGTATTTGTTCAATGTAGCATTTTTACGAGATATGGCGTTCACTACATCTAGTTATATAAGGACTTACGTTTGAGTAACGTCTTTTGTTTTTTACATTCATTGCAACTACCATTTATGATCAATATAGCAACGTCCAGCTTTTTGGTGGAGGAAGACCCCAGACACATGGGGTAGAACCACTAGCGCACCGCAAGTCAGCTGGAAGACGTTCACACATTACGTCCTTCGCCCTGAACAGGACTCGAACCCATGTGGTGAGAGTCTAAGCAATGGAGTTACAAATCGGTGACTCAACGACTACGTCACGGGTTTGAGTAACGCTTAAAACAAAATGAGTTTGCTTAACATTGCACATTCTGATAACTCAAATGATAATACCTTGGCTTAAATTATATTTTATAAGTTACTGGCAGTAGTCTAGACTCAACGCTACCCGAGCATTGACATATACAGCAAAGTAACTATAAACATAACTTAAAATACATGCCTTTAATTGTTTTCATAGTTCCACTGTGGTTGTCAACTGGCTTTTGATTGTAGTTGCGTTGTATGCGATGTACCGCGTAATATTTCTATTTTGAATGAAAAAAGGGTGAGGAGGGGATTTTAAGCATTTTTGTTGATTTACCTTTGTTCTGTGCCTTTTCGGAGTTTAGTATATGTTGCAATACTCATAGGACCTTGTCATATATTCTTATTCATGATCACAACAATGTTACTTGTGCAGTGTGGCGGTCGTAAAAAATCTCCCCGTGCATGTAATCTATGTTGTCATTTAATTCCTCCTATAAGGATTGTTACGTGTATTTCCTTTGATGGACACTGAACTTTGGTTCTTCAATTCCATCTTCACATGAACAGGATGCTACAACCATTTATTCGTCTCTCGTCATGTTTGTTCATGATTCAGAAAGTTAATTTTATTTGTGGTCAACCATTTTTGTTTTGTTTTTCGGGTCGGGGTGGTGCCATGATCCTTTTCTGAACACTGTGTGGACATTATTTTCGATGACGTCACTACTTTCGTCATAACATATAGAAAATGTCAGCGCATGGACATTTTGTTTTCTAGTAGATCGTTTTTCTTTTCGTTGCTTGCATTTGAGAAACTCGTCAGGAAGTGCGAGGTTAGAGCTCTGTAAAACCGGTTTAAGCACCCCAGTCGGACCATATTGCCGACTGACCGTTCCAAGGCGGTAACTGTCGGGTTTGCTCTTTTCCTTAAATGACTCATCACAAATTTGTTCTTACTTTTCGCTTGGCTTGCATGTGAAATACCTTTGTTCTGTGCCTTTTCGGAGTTTAGTATATGTTGCAATACTCATAGGACCTTGTCATATATTCTTATTGATAAACCCTGTATCTTATATTATGGTAAAACAGACCTACTGACAAAATATTATGTTCAGTTGGTGTGGTTTTAGAAATGCTCTACAGTAAAGGTAAAGCGTCCGGGAAGATATGAGCGTTATGAGTACACCTGTGTACACCTATGTAAATTATTGCGGTTAATATCACATGTTATCTGTACTGCCTACCCCTATTGAGTATCTCGTGTATTTGCGATTACAGAGATTGGGTAAACCCATAATAACACCAAATGACATAATAAATTATGCTGTTTTATTTCACATACACTATTTCCACCAATAAACATTCAGACAACATGTGTTTTATCAGCAGCCCTAAGTAGGCAAAAAAATAGGTCAAAAATAAGAAAAGAGTGATTTAAGTAAGTAAAATATTTGGTTAGAAATCTGAAAGAAGAAAAGTGTATGTAAATGGTTAATTGTCTGTTTTCATTTGCGCAACTTGCGACCAAGACGCTTCCCAACCATATCCACGACGTAGAGACAGATGCCGCAGGAAATCCTATTATAGTCCTCTTTGTCGAGAACCTGCAGCGTCAGTGTGTAAACACCAGACTGAACGACCACTCAATGTGTACACACCAGACTGAACGACCACTCAATGTGTAAACACCAGACTAAACGACCACTCAATGTGAAAACACTAGACTGAATGACCACTCAGTGTAAAAACACCAGACTGAACGACCAGTCAGTATGTAAACACCAGACTGAGCGACCACTCAATGTGAAAACACCAGACTGAAAAACCACTCAGTGTTAAAACACCAGACTGAACGACCACTCAGTGTGAAAACACCAGACTGAACGACCACTCAATGTGAAAACACCAGACTGAAAGACCACTCAGTATGTAAACACCAGAATGAACGTTCACTCAATTGGAAAGAGCTAAATGGACCACTTAGTAATTTAAAGTTATATTTAATCGCTGATTTAATAGCTGAATGATTGCATTTGTGTTTAATTGCATCGATGGTTTAAATAGAGTGAGATTTTACACGAGGGTTTTTGTGTGACGTTGCTTCTTAAATTGTTCGGAATTTTTTGAAAGTCTATTTATGTTTTAATGTGGATTTAGTCGAGGTCAAGTATCACTTTTGTTTTGTTCAGTCGACGCAAGGTTATTAATTGATAAGTTTGTTTATTTTGCTTTCGAGTAATTTTTTTTCAGGCGAAGTTTTAATGTAAACACCAGACTGAACGAACACTCAGTATGTAAACACCAGACTGAACAATAACTCAAGGCGGAAACACCAGACTGAACGATCACCCAATGCAAAAAACACAAGGTTGAACGACCACTTAGTGTAAAAACACCAGACTGAGCGAACACTCAATGTGAAAACACCAGACTGAACTACCACTCAGTGTGAAAACACCAGACTGAACGATCACTTAACTTGAAAACACCAGATTGAACGATCACTCAGTATGTAAACACCAGACTGAACGACCATTCAATGTGTAAAAACCAGACTAAACGACCACTCAATGTGAAAACAGGAGACTGAACGACCACTCAGTGTAAAAACACCAGACTGAACGACCACTCAGTGTAAAAACAGCAGACTGAACGACCAGTCAGTATGTAAACACCAAACTAAACGACCACTCAGTGTGAAAACACGAGACTGAACGACCACTCAATGTGAAAACACGAGACTGAACGACCACTCAGTGTAAAAACAGCAGACTGAACGACCACTCAGTATGTTAACACCAAACTAAACGACCACTCAGTGTGAAAACACCAGACTGAACGACTACTCAATGTGAAAACACCATACTGAACGACCACTCAGTGTGAAAACACCAGACTCAATGTGAAAACACCAGACTGAACGACCACTCAGTGTAAAAACACCAGACTGAACGATCACTCAGTGTGAAAACACAATACTGAACGACCTGTCAGTATGTAAACACCAGACTGAGCGACCACTCAATGTGAAAACACCAGACTGAACTACCACTCAGTGTGAAACTACCAGACTGAACGATCACTTAACGTGAAAACACCAGACTGAACGATCAGTCAGTGTGAAAACACCAGACTGAACGACCACTCAATGTGAAAACACCAGATTGAACGACCACTCAGTATGCAAACACCACAATGAACGATCACTCAATTGGAAAGAGCTAAATGGACCACTTAGTAATTAAAATTTGTATTTAATCGATGATTTAATAGCTGAACAATTGCATTAGTGTTTAATTGCATTGATGGATTCAATAGAGTGAGATTTTACACGAGGGTTTTTCGTGTGACGTTGCATCTTAAATTCTTGGGATTTTTTGAAAGTCTATTTTTGTTGTAATGTGGATTTAGATGAGGTCAAGTATCACTTTTGTTTTGTTCAGTCGATGCAAGTTTATTAATTGACAGTTTTTATTTTGCTTTCGGGTAATTTTTTTTTCTCAGGCGAAATTGTAATGTAGTTGCTTAGGTGTTATTAACTTTTGTTTATTAAATATTTTGTTTGCCGAATCTTTCGTGTCGCTTTTGAGTTCATTTAAAGAAATGCCTAAACCTAATCGGGTCCGTAGTGCGCCTAGGGCCTGGGATGGTGAGGAGGCTGTGACGTCTGGACAGGGTAGAGTTGGTGCAAGAAGAGGCAGGAAAGTGGCAATGGGATCTAGTGCACGTGCGACAAGCAGGAGCGAGCCGTTTTCAGAAGCTGGTGTGGGGGGCGAGCCGGTGTCAGAAGTTGATTAGTATTTTTTTCAACCAACCAGTAGTTTTAGTAAGTCTGCATGCGGATATTGGTTTCAATGTTTCACAGACAATAAAAAAACAAAATTGTAAATGTGCAATACAAAGAGCTGGCCCAGCTTCTAGAAAACCAGCCGGTTGTTGATGGCTGCAGACGCTTGGAGCTGTCCAGTTCTGTTGAATTATTATTAAGTCCAGTACATGCTAGCAGCACTATCCACACAATATAAGTTTAGACTGATGCATTTTTGATTTATGCTTCTATTTTTCTGTCGGTGCATTCGCATAGAACAAATACAATTTTAAGGTACATGGCAAACATAAGATTGGCTGCTAGTCGCCACCCAGGGCCTGGCTGGAAGCAGTATGGCCAGCAGTTTAGATTAAGTGTAACCGCTAATCCAGATTGCATATCTTTTGGGCAGATTGACCTAGAGCTTTGGTTGTTTTATGTTGGGGCCTCTACAAATTCGGGTATTGTTTATTCTTAGTGTTTGACCTTAATTATACGTCGTGCGTGAGGTCACAGTGCCCATTTAGACATGTTTGCATAACTTGTAATACTACTCATACAGGCGGTGCACAGTTAGTCGGGGTTCAGGTCGAGTCAATGTAAAAGTTCTGAGTCATTTTGCTATAGGTTTGTATCCAAATAGAGTGGATGCGGCTTTATTAGATAGGGGTTTTAATAATGGTTTACGCCTTGGTTTTGAGGGTAACAGAGGTAGTCATGTAGCAAGAAATTTGAGATCTGCACGTTTAAACCTTGTATTGTTGATGGAAAAAAATGTAAAGAAGTGCGTTTGGGTAGGTTTGCAGGACCCTATGTTAATTCACCAATTTCTAATTTAAGAATTTCTCCAGTCGGCTTAGACCCTAAATCTAATGGATCTTACAGGATTATAACTCATTTGTCGTTTCCTGTAGGTGACAGTGTTAATGATGGGATAGGTGATGAACTGAGCTGTGTGACATATATTTCATTTGATTCAGTGGTTGGTATGATTTTTAAACTGGGTAGAGGCGCATATTTGGCAAAAAGGGCTTTCCGTATATGGCCTTTTCGCCACTTGACTCTTGCTTGCTGAGAATTAAGGATGAAGAGGGTTTGATATATAAAGATAAGTTTTTGCCTATGGGATGTAAAATTTCTTGCTCTTTATTTGAGAAGTTTACGACATTTCGACACTGGTTGGTCAGTTACATATCTGTTACATAACTCTACGTAGAATCAATACAAAGTTACTATGTTCTTATAATAACAAATATTATAATGTATGTAACAGATTTGAAAAATACAGAAGTACAATATTATAAAGTAACGAATCTTGTATTTCTCTGTGTCCAACAATTTTTCCCCAACTCAAAACGTGCGCGGATTCTTGGCCAGTTGAATCTTGCAGTATATAAACACCAGAATGAAAGGTGGAATGAGGGGTCGTGAGCAGTGAAAACTGTATTGTAAGCACCATCGGTCATTGTTGTCAACTAACTGGGAGCAATAACTTTTTCCCTTTCAAGTTAGACCTTTTATATCTATCACTTTGACTACCGTGTGACATCCCATACATGAAGTTCCCCTTTATCTTGAATTTCCTGATCCATTGTCGTGACTGAGCGGTTATTTTATGTATAGTTTGTGTATTGTAAGTTTAAGTACTTGACCTCGTGACAGTCGTAGTGTTACATACGCCCCTTATTTAAAAGAAAATTAAATAAATTTTAACTTTCCCAAAGTCTATCAAGTATAAGTGTAAACCGTTACTTAAAGTCAATTGACTTCCCCTTTAAGTATGTCACCTTGAAATCGACATACTATGAAGTGGCTAAGTCATCAATAATGCCGTCCATCTATAAGTCTTGTTAACTAGTCATAAATGTGTCTGGACAGTCGTAGTATTCTAAGTGTCGACGAGTGCGGGCTCTAACTTGTCATCCCAACGTCGTCCCCTAGCAATAAAACTTTCACCTATAACTACCGACTAATTAGTAATAACACGTCGTCCCTAGCCGTAACGATTAGATATTGGCATACATACATCGCATAAAATCATGATATGAATACGATAATAAGGCAATCGCATAAAAGCATGATATGACTACCATAACAATGCAATAAAAGTAATAGCAGTGTTGTAAGTCTCTGGCGTCGTATGCAAGCACACATCACTTGTTCGTTATAATGTCAATGTCAATACAGGTACACATCCGTCATGGTCAGTGGAGGGGTTGATCTGCATCCGCGTCGTCCGTTCGATGGAGGTTGGTCGGTTGTCCTCGTTGATCGGTCGTCTTGTTGGCTCGTCGTGATGTGATGATTAACGACTATGTTAACTGTTATGTACACTTTAAACACTAATTATTCTAATTATAGAAGGAGTCCTTCCGCGATTACCGTCCTTAACACCTGATTTGACACTCAACACGTATCGTCCCGTCATTTCACGTGTTTTACATCATTGGTCACTTAGCGGGGATGCATATCGGCATATGAAAAAAGATAGCAGAAATATACGGCAGTAAAATTCTAACAATATAACATATTGTTACGACCCGTCGCGCTATATAAGTTTATTTATAAAGTGGCACGTTTACGTAAAGACGAAATGGTGTAACAGAAAGAACAAGCCAGCAACAAACTAGTACAATAATGTTTTATTTTAAAAATATGGCGTGATAAAAAATAACAAATAAATGAACACAATTTTAGAAGACAAAATAAATATAAGCTTACAGTTTGTCCCTTTAGGAGGTGTCCCTTTAACAATACAACAATTAATCCAGCGTCAAATAATCCTGAAGAGTTTTTGGTAGAATGTTCTCGTAGATAAGCACAGTTGAAATGATCCAAAGGTAGAACAATACAGGAGTGTTAATTACATAATCCAAATTCAACACTTTAATATTTATGTCACTGTAGAAAATCGTCCATGTAAGTTCCATCACAGAAAGATTTAAGATAGAAGCTGCAAGTATTTCCAAATTATATGTCCAATCTCTAAAACAAACTTTTTATTCAAACTTCCAAACTTAACTTCAATTCGGCAAACACGCCCTTATATATACCCAAAGAATTTCCAGAACATTCACGCACCAAGATCATTCTCGAGAACCAGTTAAAAATAAACAATTGAACTTTCTAGCATGATCCTTTTCTTCTAGCAGTTACGTGAATGCTACGTCATTTAAACCACAACGGTAAACAACCCTTAACCTGACTAGCCTAACCACCCCTAAAGGAAAAAAGATTCATACAATAAATCTTTTTTAGAATAACAATAACACAATTAAATAAGTTATTACAACAATGATACAAAATACAATATAAGTGTTACAAGTTAAACAGATATAATATCAAAACATATGAAATTTCAAATTTACACATTTAAGTGTTACAAATTACAAATTGCATACATTACATATTTACCAGACATCATATCAAAACAAACTGTACTCAATATTACAATAACAGCTATACAAAGTTCATAATACATGAAATCTTTTGAATAAACATGTAATAACATATTCAGTTAACACAATTACATACGAGACAGAGCATCAGGTATAACATTGTCTTTGCCTTTTATGTGTTTGATTTCTAAATCAAACTCTTGTAAGAGCAGGCTCCACCTTAGTAACCTTTGGTTTTTGTTCTTTAACTTGTGTAAGAACTTGAGAGGGTTATGGTCACTGAATACAACAATAGGTTTAACTGAAGAAGTTAAATACACTTCAAAATGTTGTACAGCAAAAATAAGAGCAAGGCACTCTTTTTCAATTGTAGAATAATTTCTCTGATGCTTGTTAAACTTTTTTTGAGAAATAACACACGGAATGATCAATATCCTCACTATCTGGTTGTAACAGAACAGCACCAGCACCGACGTCACTAGCATCAACAGTCAATGAAACACTTTTACCAAAGTCTGGTGCTAAGAGAATTGTTTCGCTCTTAAGTACAGCTTTTAATTTGTCAAATGCAGTTTGACATTGAAGACTCCATACAAATGATTTAACTTTTTTGAGAAGGTTTGTCTAAGGTTCTGCAATGTCAGAAAAGTTTTTTACAAAATTTTCTGTAATAGCATGCCATACCAAGAAATCACATCAATTGCTTTTTACATGTAGGTATCGGGAACTCAGAAATAGCCATAATGTTTGCTTCAATAGGTTTTATATGACCCTGTTCCAAAATATGTCCTAAAAAGGTCAACGTAGCATGACAAAATTCACTTTTGTCCAGGTTGATGGTTAGCTTTGCCTCACTCAATCTGTTGAAGAAAGATCGGATGATTTCCAGTTGTTCAGCAAACGTCTCAGAGTAGATGGTGACGTCGTGGATGTAGGCATCGCACCCGTTAAGTCCAGAAATGACAGAGTTAATGAGTCGTTAGAACATTGCTGGTGAATTCTTAATGGCAAATGACATAACCTTGTATTAGTACAGTCCTTCTGGTGTCACAAATGCAGACAATTCCTTTGCTCGGTCTGTAAAAGGTACTTGCCAGAATCCTTTCAGAAGATCGAACTTAGTAGCAAATTTGGCTTTCCCAATTTTGTCAATACAATCATTCATCCTTGGTATAAGATATGAATCCGTCTTTATATATGATATTGATCTTCCGGTAGTCAGTGCAAAGTCTATATGTTCCATCTGGTTTGGGCACAAGAATACACGGTGAACTGTATTTGCTCTGACTAGGCCTAATAAAGTCATTGTCCAGTAAGAACTTTATTTCTTCTTTTAGATAATGTTGTTTTGATGGATTCATTCTGTATGGATGTTGTTTAACAGCAGCTTCACTTTCAACGATAACATCGTGTTGGATTTTATCAGTTCGTGTTGGAATGTCAGGAAACAAGTGTTGGAATTCACGAACAAGTTGTTTCATCTGTGCCTTTTGATCCGGTTCTAGATGAATGAATTTCCCATCAATGCTCCTCAGGTTGTCCGAGTTATTCAGCTTAGTACTTTTTAGTCTTAGTGGAAAAGTCTTCCCACATTGTTAAGCTTGTCATATTTATGGAGATCCTAACCTCAGTGAGTAAATCGTCCGTGACATCGCTTTTCATGTATTGTTCGTATGATGCTGGCAGAGAAATGTATTCGTTTTCAGCACTACACGCTGTTTGTAAACCAGCTGAATTGTGTACTGCAAACGGCAGCTTAAGGTTTGTTGTGACGATTTTACGGCAACTAGACGGTATCTTAGCCTTATTGTCAACGAATAATTGTGCTATACATGAATCGATCAATTCGGTGGAGAATAACGGTTTCGATACATGACGAAAGAGAGTTTGCGAGCAAAATTGAATTTCCGCGTCATCGAGTAATACATACTTAGTATTTTCTTTATTTATGGCTATTATAGTTTATTCTAAATTGTGCAATTGTACGTAATTTAGAGTAAGCGATAATTTGTTGTTGAATTACCGGGATATCGAATACCTTGTAAACGGTGTATGTTTCATATCGTTCATTAAGAGGACTTTTAACGAGCATTAATATGTAATATGATTGATTTTTTTTAGACTGATGTCTCAAGGTATGGGAGCCTCTTTACATCTTGCCCATCGTGCCTAACGCATCCGATATCCATGCCTTATGGATTGTTATCATGGTCGTCATCGGTCGGCGGTTCGAGTCGATCGCGATGTCGTCGGTACTTTCGCTTTAACTCGGCTAATGGGATGTTATCGTCACTGTCCGAGGAGTCACTGCGTTCATTAATATGTCTATTTCGAATCTGTCTCCTTAGTTTTGCTAACGGTATATCGTTATCACTACCGGATGAATCATTCTGATTGTTAGCATGCAGTGGGCGCATCTGCTCCATCAAGTCATCATCATCATCGCCATACGACGAGTTACTGTTTTCGGGCGGCACTACGTACGTGGCCTTCCTCCGCCTTATCGTTGGTTGGAAGCCTGTCCTTGGGAAGTTCCCAAGGCTCAATATCAATCGCCTTGATATTACGGGCATGCGCAGTTTGCGTGCTGACATCAACTACATTCTTTATCTTAAACGTTACTGGTGATTTCTGTTCGAATATCCTAAAATATGCTTTATAATGGCTATCTAATTTATCTGTACGCGCGTTATTCTTTAACATTACTGCTTGTCCTACCTCTAAGTTTGGTTCACGTGCATCTTGATCCGCATACCTATTTCGCGCGTTTTTCGCTTTACGCATGTTACGCTGAGCACACATATTTGCGCGGTGTAAGTTTTCTATATATATCTTAGATAGATCTTCCCCCACGTATTTGCGCCTCGGGGCGAGTAATGAATCTAAAGGTAATACTGGGTCGCGTCCGTACATTAAATAAAATGGACTGTAACCTGTAGACTCAGATGGCGTACTGCGCATTGCGGTCAGACATGCATTTATTTGTAAATCCCAGTTATGGTCCCCACCACTAATGCGTTTTTTGCAATAATATTATTGAGTGTGCGGTTTATCTTTTCAACCTGTCCGTTAGCGCGCGGATTATATGGGCTTGTAGTAATATGTATAATATTAAATTGCTTACAGATATGATTTATGATAGAATTGCAAAATTCCGTTCCGTTGTCGGATCGTATCTGGTATGGTACTGAAAATCTTGGGATTATCTCATCTAAAAATAGGTTTGCTACAATTTCGGTGGTTTTATTATTAACCGGAAAAGATTCACACCATTTTGTACTTTCGTCCACGAACGTGATAAGATACCGATGTCCTGAGATACTAGGCTATAGGGTCCCGAAGTGTCTACAGATCATGTAATTCCGCTACAGTGCGATATTCTAGTGTCTTGGACTGGGGTTTTTGTATTTGAACTGGCGCGTCGCGCGCACACTATGCAGCAGCTTATGTGTTTGTAAATGCGTCTATACATGTTTGGGAAGAAGTACTTGCGTCTTAGCGTATCATAGCATTTGTCTTTGTCTACTCCTACATGTGATAGATTGTCGTGGTAATCAGTTATAAGTCCGTCGCTCAAATGGTCAGGTATGTAAAGTCTGAGGATCGGGTCTTCGTCCTTGTCGCTTAAATAATACAGCATGTCGTTAACAAGAATGCAAGCGGTCTTGTCATGAAGAACGGCCTGCCACACTCCCATACTCAAACCGGACCCGATCGACCAATGGAAACGTGCAACGACGACAACACCCAGAAGTGCATTCAAACCAAACCTGCCCAGCCACACATCTCTGGTAGTGGATTCGAGAAGAATACAATTAACTCGAACCAAAATGTATCATCTCAACACCAAAACCACTATTCATGCCAAAGAACAAACAGAAGCGAAAAGAACGCAACAGAGATCGAGCAAAATGTAAGTGAATCAAGACACATTAACGTCCGCATATCGAAAGATAAACCCTACAACCGAATAAACAGCAATAACTCGATCCTGACCAAAAACAAACCGATAACGCCAGAAATAAACATACTAAGTGTAACAAAACTAAACCTGTGTTTGAAAGCATACGTTCACGTCGCACACGTAGGTATAACATCGGTGGCATAGGTTCACACTCAAAGAGAGCAGGGATACTTGAATATCTTCAAGTAAGGGAGATCGAACCCGCCTCTTTTAAACTAACAGTCTATCAGTCCGACTGCGAAAAGGTTGAGGAATATGACTTCTGGCCGAGGCGCGTTTACTGCCAACGCTGGTACTCCGTGTCCAACTGGAACGCAAAACGCGAAGAGAGACATGCAACACAGGATACGCACAACTATATAGACATTGATTAATGGAAGGAAACTCCAAATTTATTACACTCAAACTCGTCTGTGTTATTAGCTCAGTAGTCTTTATTACAAACATGGCAGAGTCACACACACACAAAACATGCAATATAATGACATGGAATGTACGCGGAGCAATGTCATCCGCAGGATCAATAAGTATACTTTTAGACAAATATGATATTAGCATCGCATGTTTAACCGAACACAAACTAAAGCCTCACTGCGCTTTGTTTTTGGATACAATACATACAAAGTTTTCTGCGCATACTGTCTGTGAGCCACCCATCACTGGTTACGGAAAAGGGGCGTTAGTATTCTATACAAAAATATTGTTTTCTCTGTATCAACACTTAAAACAAACAGCCAAAGAATAGTCGGAAAAAACTTACCACAAAGAACATTGCCGTCCCATTCTATATTTTTTGCACATACATGCCCTCGTCTAATTATTCCACATAAGACTATGTCGAATGCGTGGACGCGCTATAGTGACTATACTCGATTTACTCTGATGGAATAATAATCACATGCGGAGATATGAATATAGATATTAATGAATCGCTTGCAAATCAAAGACAACTAGTTTTTAAATCGTTTTTGACCGAAAATAATGCAACAGTCATACCCCATACCGGGTCCCGTTTTTCATTTGGACCAGCAATGAAACTGCTAGACTACGTAATAGTCGGCACTTCGCAAATAGAGATTGTTATAGAAAGTGTCATCATTGACGATGATTGCTGTTCAGTTTCTGATCACTTGCCGATCATAACCACTTATAAAATACCTATCCAAGCGTACAACATACCAGTTTATGAACACATAGCTTGGCATAAATGCTCACAAGAGCACACGCACAATTATTCAGACACCCTCTCGATTGAGCTAAAACACCTAGACATCTCTACTACCCATCCTCGTGCTGAGAACATCGACCTGATATTCGATCACATTGTACGATGTATTCAATACTGCGCTGACAAATATCTTCCTAAAGCAAAGCTTAACTTGAATGCAAAACCATATTGAACCAACGATGTCAAGAAAGCATACAAACAGCAGAAAATAGATCGCATTAAATGGATACAGGAAGAAAAAACCAAGGCGGAGGACGCATAAAAGTTTTGTCGATTATAAAACTTCCAAACAAAAATCCATTAACAATCAAACAGGCTATACGGTCACTAAACGAAAAATACTACGAAGAACTTAAGTCAACAGCAGAATGTGATATAAAATACTTCTGGAATCTTATTTGAAAGAAGAGGTGCAAAAGATCTGACACTATAAATGAAATTATTAGTGATGGCATAACCTCAAGAAGCCCCGAAACCATCGCAGATACTTATAAAACGCATTACTCGTCAGTGTTTACACCAAAAACAAAGGAAAATTTCGATAATGAATTTCTGAAAACGCTCTCCATTGATCTTCAGACATTTCTACTATCAGACGACTATGCTGAAAATGCTATTTTGTCAAGGGAGATAACACAAAAGGAACTGTTGAATGCTATCAATGAAATGAAGAACCGTAAAGCACCAGGAATCGACAAGGTCACAATCGAACATGTAAAATATGACGGGGATACACTATTGCTGTACTTACATACGCTATTTAACCTCATGATAAAACTCGCTTATGTGCCTCATAGATGTAAAACCGGTATAATAATGCCCATATTCAAGGAGGGTAAACCAAAAACATTAACGAATAGTTATAGACCGGTTACCCTTCTACCAGTTATTTATAAAATCTTTGAGAGAATCATACATGACAGGTTGTCACACCTGACTCAAAAGAATAACTTTAGTTTTCCGTGCTCACAGCAAAATGCATTCCAAAAACATTTTGGTCCGATCTCTATATCTTTCACTGTGCAAGAATCGATTGCAAGCCGGCTCGAACTCGGAACTCCGGTCTACCCCATGTTTCTGGATACGGCTAGTGCCTTTGACAATGTGAGACACGAAGCCTTGTTTAGCAAAATGAGACACTTTGGGCCTACTGGTAAAGCACTACGGTTGCTTGTACACTGCTACACTGAACTGCGAGGGTGTGTACTTGTTAACGGTGTTGCATCAAATAGTTTTAAAATAAAACAAGAGTAGTATAGAAATGGTAGAAGTGGGGGTGGGAGGTGGGGGGGGGGCAGTACCACAATTGTGGTCTTTTGCCCTTTTGTGGTCCAACTGCCCCCATTGCCCTTTTGGTGGTCTTTTGTACCCCCATTGCCTTTTTGGTGGTTTTTTGTATCCCCAATTGTCCTTTTGGAGCCCTTTTGTTCTCTCACACGATCCGTGCTCGTTTATTTATTTAATACGTGCGTTGTATGTTATCGCAGCATCGTTAATTGAGATGTTGGGTATCTAAGCGGATATTTGAGGGTGTAAAAAGCCTTGCGTACTTTCCACGTATAAATATAACGGCATTTTTAAGCGATCTCCATTAATCACATGTGAGAAATCATCGTGACATCGGTTATGGCGGAGGAACAGAAAAATGGGATTCTACGGGAATATTACTTTCATGAGCGGAATCCAGCAGCTTTCTCTGAGCGCAGAAATTGTATAGTGTATTAAATTGAAAATGTCCCGGCGAATTTACTTTAGCCTACATACAACAGTGGTTTGAATGATCAAGATTCTTATTCTCTACAGAAGACTAGAAGACATCGGTTAAAGACGCCTAATGTACGAGTGTCATCTATCGGCGAACAATTATACATTGATTTATTGTCAATGGTCAACTTGTCCAACGATAACGACGGCGTGCGATTTTTGCTATGCGCGATTGACATTCCCTCGAGAAAACTATGGGTGAGACCTATAAAGAACAAAACGGCTAAGACGGTTTTAAATGCCATGAGAAATATTATAAAAGAGGCCTCGACATTCAATATCAAGAAAGTTCGAGCTGACAAAGGCAGCGAATTTTAGAATCAATGGTTTAGAAAAGTTATGAATGATGAAAACATCTACTTTTTCACCACTCACATCCGTCCTAAAAGCAATTTCGTAGAAAGGGTTCAAAGAACGTTGAAGGAAAAATTGTACAGGATAATGAGACACAAGAGAACGTATCGTTACATCGACGATTTGGAAAACGTGGTGGACAGTTACAACGCAACATCGCATCGAGGATTGAAAGGATTGGCACCCAATGATGTCAATAGAAGCAACGAGGCTGACGTGTGTGCTCGAATGTATTTAAAAAAGACTAATCGACGGCATGGAATCCTGTCCACAAATTTAGGAATGGGGATCTCGCGCGCATCAGTTTTGATAGAAAACCCTTTTCAACGAGCTAACCAAGAACAGTATCCTACCGAAGTCTTTAAAGTAAAGAGCAGAATGCTAAAACAAGGTATTCCCATGTACAAGCTTTCGGATCTGAACGGAGATATCATCAGCGGATTATTTTACACAGCAGTATTACAGAAAGTGAACAAGGATGAAAGCTCGCTATGGTTTATTGAACGCGTAATGAAGAAACGAAAACGAAACAATTAACTTCAATATTACGTCGAATGGCAAGGGTTTCCGAAAACATTTAATAGTTGGATCGATGAGGATGATGTCAAAGAGATTTCGGATTACTAATCGCGAAAATCATGGATCGTTATTTGTATATTAAAAGTGATGAAAGCAACGCATACTTTTCGGATAATCGAGTATATCGTTTTAAAGTACATTTAAATGCACCGCTAAACCTAAACGGAAGTTGGAGAATCGCGTTAACAGAATTTCATGCAAAAGAAAACTCATCATCATCATCATCAGCAGCAGCAGCAGCATCAGCATCAGCATCATCCTCGTCGGGATCATCTACCATTCAGACGACGGAAGCCGTTTACATTTATACGGATCTGTGCAAAGAAAGTATCGTTCACGGTCTATGTTGCGACGACTTAGCAAGAACGTGCACGACGGCTGGGATTACATATTGAATACATTTTATTATTTGCCAGTCGTTAAGAGAGAAGGGGGATAATTCGCCATCTATATAAAACGTGTAGATGGAAGTGACGCGATGGATTTACAACAGCCGTTGTATATGACACTTCATTTACAACCATATCCGTTCTATTAAATTTTGAGCATAAAACTGTATGTTCGTAACCCGCAAAAATGGCTAATTATTTTCGATCGAGTCAGTGATGGAAAACCTAACATTAACCAATATGACGGCGGCAGACGGCTCTCCATCATTCCAGTTGGGGCTAGTGCTGCTGAAGTGGAGCGAGTGTATCCAATAAAAGCGGTATTACCATCCGAGCAAACGACGGCCCAAGCCAAGTCCGAACTAGAGAGGCAAGATATAAACCCGAACGAGATCGTTCACATGTTTCAGTCTTCTACAGGAAGTCGACGGAGTCGGACAAGGCGTAAAAGACAAAGCAAAATATCGAATAATACTGGAACGCGGAAAGTTGGTGTGAAAAAAACGCGGCGCGTCAAATAAAACGTCAAAAAGTGGTCGCAAACGATTGTCTTTAAACCGAAAAAGGATATATTTTAAATCAAGTGAAATGTCCGTGTTCAATGAAGAAAAGTTTTACGAAGGCCTCGTTTCGGAATTGGCTTTGTTCGATTTACTGAGCACACAGACCAGTGTCAATGACGTTTATTTCGACGAGATCAGACCGATGTCGCAGACTACTCACGACGGACCATTCGAGTTTAGAATTAGTGGACAAAACTCGATGGATTACGTTGACCTAAAGAACTAGCATATGTACGTGATATTGAAGGTCCAGAAGACCGATGGCACTGCTCTGACAGATTTAAAAGTGAAAAAGTCGGTCTCGTCAATCTTTTTTACAGGCCTTATTCGCTACCATCGAGGTGACATTGCAACACAAAGCCACATTTACATGTAACTACAATCCCTTCAGAGCTTACATTCCGACCCTTCTGAGATACGGAACGGAGGCTGTATCTAGTCAGTTGAACACGCAACTTTTCGTGCTAGACGATTCGAGATATCCGCATGTAACAGATCCTTATGGTTCTAACAACGCTTTGTTTCTACGAGCCCAAACTATCGCGCACTCTAAACGGCTAGACTTGCAGGGGCCGATATTTCACGATCTTTTCGACATGTCTAGATATCTAATCAACCAGGTGGATGTTAAAATTAAAATGTACAGAACCTCAAACAATTTTTGTCTGCTTACCGGTGATTCCTCCGATTATCGCGTTATTATCGAAGACATTAACATTCTGGTTAAAAAAGATAAGAGTCAATCCCGCCGTGATTTACGGGCATTCCAAAATTTTAGAAAAGCAAAATGCGCTCTATCCATACAACAAGGCGGACGTCAAATCAATGAGTATACCAGCGGGATCAACGAGTTACACCTGGGATAACATGTTTCAAGGTAAACGGCCTAACAAACTCGTTCTAGGCTTTGTGAAAAGCAGAGCAGTCAATGGAGACTACAAAGCCAATCCGTTTAATTTCGAGAACTGCGCGATTCAACAGGTCTCTGTGTACTGCGATGGGCTGCCAGTAGATGGAAATCCGCTCAAACTAGATTTTAACAATGTCTCCGGTGCTAGCGTCATGCGTGCCTACACGAACCTACTTTTGACAGAATGAAAATGGAGAACAGACGGAGGAAATGTTTTGGACAGAGACAACTATTTAAGCGGTTCGACCTTCTTCGCGTTTCAGTTAGAACCCGACTTTTCGCAACACGGCGAATACCTCTCTCTGGTAAAGACCGGATACGTGAGACTGGATGTGGTATTCAACGCGGCCTTTTCAGGTAAATAAAACATAATAATATATGATAATATAAATTATTGTTTTTACAATTTTACAGTTGCGCCTGTTTGTGCCTGTTTGAACGCGTACGCATGTGTCTAAGTTAATATAAAAGTAATCATGAAGTTAAATTATTGCAGTTTTTCAGTAATTTCTTTCAACATTAAGCATATTCCAGTCTTATGAATAAATACAGGTAGTATACAAACATTAAAGCAATTAATGTCATTATCTGTTTAAAACACGTAAGTAATATTTACAGTTTCTTATTATCAGAACCATAGTTGCAGCGTCTATAGTGAAGAACCCGGATTCTTCGAAATCAATAAAGAAAGAGACATCATTCTTCCCTAATGGATACCTCACAGTTGCGATGTATGATAGATTGCGATCCCGTTCTGAGACACCATATCATCGGCGTGTTTGCTGCGGATAAACTTCCAGAAACTGTTCAGAGTCACCATTATGGATTTATCGCCATGACTGATGTTCATACAAGAAAAGGACGACACTGGTGTGGATTTTATTGTGACCTTACAGGACGCGTAGATTTCTTTTTGATAGTTACGACAGAAGTCCCGCAAAAAACAATAAATATTTTAATTTATTGTTGCAAAAATATGCTGCAGTTGTGCGTGAAAATGACATTCAGATACAAAGCGAAACGTCTAGTCTGTGTGGACTGTACTGTATCATGTTTCTTCGTTTAAGATTGACGGGATATAGCTATCAAGACTTTTTAAGAAATTTTGATGATTCGTCTCCAGAAACCAATGACACATTTGTAGCGAGGATAATGTGTACAGCGTATTCTCAATGCGCTAAAACAGACGGTAATCATCAGAGGTGTCTACCATTATGCGCTTGCCTTTCCTATTAATGTTGTATCCAATGTGAAATGTATTCTGTTAGCAAACGTGTAACAATAAAATCGTTTCAAAATAATTTGTCTTGTTATTTGTGCATGAATGATGGTTTATAAACAATTACATTTATAAATAAAAAAACAACAAGATGTTACCCTTAACCTTAATTGTAATTTATAACATCAAATGCATTTCAAATAGAATATAAAAAGTGATTAATACATATAAACGTTCAAATATCGATATATACAAATATCGATATAGACAAAGTCATAGGCAATTTGAGAATCACAACGCCATATTGTTAATATATAAGTGTCATTTTTCATTACATTTATTTTACATCCTAAAAGCGTAAAAGATTTATCGTGGCGCGGTCTCCACACCTTTGAACCGTCTGCCATTTGTAAATACGACACTGTGCCATTACCATCAGAAAAGGTTATGGGTGCGGTTTCACCACAATTATCTACTGACATTAACTCTACGTCGCTCTCTGTCTGAGGTGTTTTCGCAGGTGCATCATCGCAACGCGTTTGTCTTCAAGCTAGTGCATCCGTTATTTTATAGTGTCCATAAGCGAGGCTATTAACAGAGTCTACAAGAAATATTTTATTATCGAATGCGGAGAGACTTTTTTTCTGAATCGACTCTACAAACAACGCATGTTTGTAACTCCTAGTGTTACTCATGATAGACATAACATTCAATTCCTCGAAAAGCGTGTCTTTATAATGAGCGTGTCTTACGCTCTTTTCCACCGTCGTTTTAGCTACTCCTTTCGCGCGTTTTTCTTCTTTCCCGTGACACATAAAGCTTTTCGATCTTAAGCACACGAATTCTGAGATAGATTTCACACAACTTTCGTCTTTAAATTTTCCGGGAACGTTTTTGTTGACGTTGTCATGAAGGAAGTGATCGATCGGATAGTCGGAGGTATCGAACAGCATGTTCATTTCCTTCATATCCTTATACAGGTCCTCCGTTTCGCACGAGAAAAGCAAGCTGTCCGTGTCAGTCATCTACAGCTGCGCCGCGCCTTTGTACTTCCGTTTGACATAGTTGTACCAGAAATCGTACATGAGGTATTTGCTCAGATCTGAAAAAAAGAGATTAATAACGAAAAGAACAAAATAAAAATAAATGCGTGATGCGTAAAAATTGTGCGTATAAAAATCACATACTGCTATTGTACATGAGGTATTTGCTCAGATTTGAAAAAAAGAGATTTATAACGAAAAAAATAAAAATAAATGCGTGATGCGTACAAATTTTGCGTATAAAAATCACATACTGCTAAGTTAAAAAATGTTTAAAAAGTAGACGAACGATTTTTATTGGTTGCAATCAGAAAAAAAATAATATATACGTATATACCTAGTATGCACATGCCACTGTAGATGGGTTTAAATAAGTTTAAATAAGTTGACCTTTGCCTTCAACATTTCTGCCGCGATCAGGTTGTCGTTTAGTCTGGTGGAAGATTTGTACGTTGCCTTCGCTGTCACTTTTTTAATCGTTTCAAACTATGAACCAGTTCTATGTTCCTGTGATGTCTCACATTTTCCATCGTCTGGAATTTAAAATTGCGACAAATGAACGAGGCATAGAAGTCTTTTCGTGATAATGAGCTAAGATATGCAGAACCGTGTATCATGCTCGCTACTTTTTATAGGTAACGTTTTTATGTGTAAAAAGTCGAACGCATTCAATATAATAATAACATTAACGCATTTAATCACATAATATATTCACGAATGTGTAAAATCTAAGAAAAATACAAAAGTTAAATACTTTTCCGAAAACGCTGTTGTTAAGAAGTTTGTAGAAGTTTTTCTGGAAATCTGACGTGGCCTTCTGCCGCATGTCCGTGTTAAACGAAATGTATGGCTTCTTGCGTGATTTGTAAAACTCTGTGAACTTTTTTAATTTCCATGCCTAAACTTATATACAGTTTAAGGTTTGTGTAATGAACCACATAGCGATTCTTATCATTCCGAGTAGTCAGCAGTTTCTGCACCTTGCTGCGATTCGGAAGAGGTTTGTTTTCCTCAAGTCCATGAACTTTCTTAACAGGTATTGCGCGTATGGAGAGAAGTCTTTATTCTGTATAACCTTTCGGACTGGCGCTAGCGGCAGATCGTTGTGCATATCATGCATATGCTCGGGATATCTTAAAGACACCTCTAGAATAATTTCCGTACAGCTATCATCCGGTATGGACATGACGTCAAATGATGTCAATTCTTTTTCATCTATAAACGCAGAGTCTCTGACAGGAAGAGGTTGCATCATAGCCCAACCGTAAAGGTTATTGGCATCCAAACACATGATATAGTTGTTTGGCATAGATACGTCGTAATCGGGCAAGTAAGGGCAAGTAATTGGCCTTTTGGTAGCGATTGCTAATTTGTGATACGCCGCCTCGAATTCTAGCTTCTATTAATAATACCATGTCTATGTCAGTCAACAATTCTAGTCTCACGCCCGTCGCTTTGAGGCAAGCGGACCAAGACAATCCGGGGGAAGTGTAGAAATGGCACGGGTCTAGTACGTACTGTTTAAGACATAGACTTCTGAAGGCTTCAAACACATCCGCAAGCAGCAGTACGCCTGTTTTCAAGTACAGATCGTGATAACCGCCTAAACTGGTCATATTGAATCTGGTAAACACGTTGCGGGCGTGTTCGTAATCTTCACCAGAGACGTGCTCTTGTTTAATTGCGGAAAAAATTCTTTGCTAGGCAATTGCGGTTCTTCGAATCTATCAAAACTGTCCATATAGTCGTACATATAACTTAGAAGAAGTTCTATAATGATGTCGTCCATTTCTGATGTCAACTGCTGAAAACTCTCTACTCCTTGTTGACGTAAATCTTGAACTAGCCGTTCTAATGACGTAGACAGAAATCTATCGATACATCTGAGTTTGTCCAATGAAAAACTGACGTATCGCTCCGTATTTTGCGCAATACACTTCAAACGATAATCTTTGAACAGTCCAATACTTTCGCAAAGAATGAGAATGTGAGCATCAAAGTTCTTTAAGTTGTGCAATATAACGGGAATAAATTTCGCCTGCTTGCAATTAAGAGTACAAGCGTTGCAGGACGGTCCAATGAACTTCCCCGTCAGATGGCAGTGGTGTTTTACGAACATTGTACGTGTTTTGTTGGACATCTTAAATGACTTTTTGCAAATACAACATTCAGTGGCGTCTTTTAAGGATCGTTCTTGTTCATCTGTCAGCTGCATAGTCTGATATTGGATAGGATATTTTGAATGTCTTTTTGTTCCACCAACAGGCGATCGATGAGTTTACGTCCTGCATCGGGGCCCCGACTTTGTAACCATAACTGCAAACTTCCAATTTAGTTGAAGCTGTCATGCCTGAACGATTCGGATCTGGAATGCATTATTCCATCTTTCTGTAGATCGTTTTTAAATCGGCGAAAATGATGAAAGGTACCTTTAACGTTTTTGCATAGTCTTTAAATTCTAGCACGTCGTTTTCACCCCGTACAGGCAGTTCTACCTTTTGCACGCCATGCGTAGAACAGTACCTTTGATGCTCTTGCAACGCGTGTTCCTGGACAAATCTGTGGAGATAGTAAGGACAAAAGAATGTCTTTGAACGGTGTCTTTTTGAACGTGACAAGAATCTATTTAAATCTGTGATTAAGCAGTAGTGCGTCTGTGCACCATGTCTTATCCACAATAAGTTGACGTGATTAAGACGATTGTACCTTCTGTGATGCGCAATGGTAAAATGTCTTTATCCTCAAACGTGAAGACGTTGATGAAGATGTTTTCGTTTTGGTGTTCCACTTTTCGTATTTGGGACCGTGTCACGGGATATATAATCCCGGACATATTAATTTCATGTTCGTGCGGATAATAATTATCAACGCGTTCTGGGTGTTTCTGAACAGGGTGTGTAGACGCGAGCAGACAATACAAAAAGCATTTGTCGTCACGATTTTCGATATTTAGATGATTTCCGCTTCTTATTAGCGTCGACGGTAAGGACAGAAACGTCGAACCTCGCACTGGTTGATGCACAACATTGTGTATTTCCATTTTTAACGCTTCTTTCACATACCATCCGGAACCCTCACTAATGTATTTCTCTAAGCTTTCGAATATTTTTTGCTTCGCTTCGTTCAATCGTGATATATCGGATCGTCCGTCGATAAAACCGAGTATGTACGACTTCTAAAATAAGGCATCGTGACAAGTGTCCCCATCTCCATCGCGTTGCATTTCCACTTGAACGCACAGGTTCCATTTAATGCCTTTTAATTGTCTCGTGTGAGACGCCAAAAACGTTTTAACCTGCTCTCTGACGTTACCCATAAACGTCAACAAGTCAAATCGCTCGCTTCCTCTCGGTCGTATATACCTGTTTCGTAAGCCGTCGTGTAGGGCCGATTCGTCAATTGATTGATGCCTCACGCTCGCGACCATTCTCAGACTCGTTCTCAACCGGAATAGCATTGTCCCTCTCTTGTGACAAATCATTACCACTCGATGCCTCATGCGCTGTCGCCAACCCGCTTCATCGTTGACCCAAAGGATGGTTTCGAGTAACGTGATTAAATAACCCATCGTAATTTGTAAATTCGCTATCACAATGTCTACATGAAAAGTTTGCTGTGCGTTGTGCTGATTGCGCGCGTTGGTGTACGCGAACTACATTACGGTTGAGATGAAATTGTCTGCCGAATATCCGTCCACACGTACAGCATTTGAAAACGTTTGATTTCGATCGTTTTATCATTTTGTCCTTTCCATGCGCACCCCTTTTATGTCTCCTTAAACGGTCTATTCTATTATACGTTTTGTCACAATATTCGCACTTCAGTATGTTATGAGAGCGCGTGTGTCGTTTATGTTGTACCACGGTGTCATATTCTTTCGAGCAAATGAATTATTTAAACCCTTTTATACGGCTTGAGCCCTTGTTTCCCTTTCTATCATTCATACCTCTGCAAGTAATAATAAAATACAATTTTAATTCGATTGAAAGTAACTCAATAAATATAATCAGTATTCGTATTTATTTATATGAATACATTATTAATATGTCATGTCTTCAAATAAGTTAATATAATTACTGTTAAAACTTGCTTAACTATACCGGACCTGGTAGCGCAATCGGTAGAGCGTCGGCTCCAGGTACGGGAGGCCTCGGGTTTGATCCCGGGCCGCGAAATACCAAAGTCGTAAAAAAATGGTAGTAGTATAGCTCCCTTGCAAACGCTCAAGCAAAAATAAGGTAGTTCCATGGTTGGCCCGGTGTCGGGATAATGTGACTGGGTGTGGTATCATGTCAGGTGTTCACGGCATGCTATACGCAGCGAAGGCAGCACTATATCTGCTTCAAGTGGACAACGTCTCCAGATAACTGAAATACTGTTGGTGGGACGATAAACCCAATAAACAAAGAAACTTGCTTAAATAAATTAATATATATTTACTTTCAAACCTGCTTAACATTAATTCATATTTCTTTTTTTCATTAGATGCATTTTTAAATAACCTAAGTGTTTCTTATCTTTATCCGAAAAAAAGTAACACAAAATGGTGTTGTTTTTTTACTTTCTGAGCGGCAAGATTTAACAAAAATAGCATTGTTTAATATATTTACATTTTACACAATATAATTAATCCATCACGGCTTTGTAGTTTTACGTTTATTTTCCTGTCCTTGTAATCTCTTCGTAGCTGTTTTACGTTTATTTTTCTGTCCTATTAATCTCTTCTTGGCACTTTTACGTTTATTTTCCTGTCCGTTTAATCCCTTCTTAGCACTGTTGCGATAGATCGGGATTTTTCGTCCGTTACTTGTTCTTTTTAGTCTTTCGAACGTCATTTCCGGGAACGGCTTATCCACGTACAGCCTCGGCTTTTCACCCGCGTCATCGCTGCTCGTTTCCGTCTGTGTCGGACAAGTATCCGTTCTTGCATCGAGTTTTAATCCTAAATTGTCGGGGTCTAAGTTCGGCTTCGACTTGTCGGGGTCCAAGTTCAAATCTCGCTGTCCTCCGGTCTGTTCCTGCAGCTCCGATCGTTCACTCGATTTGAGAAAATGTTCGTATTTGGTCTTAGATACTAGCATCAGTTCACGCGCCATGTTTTACCAAGTCAATTTTAACAGCAGTTACGAATTTTAAGATTGATTTGTAGTATTTTGAAAGCAGTTCCTTCCTCTTTTTAAATGATAATCCTTTGCTTACAAACTGTCTAATTATTTTTGTGTGTTTCGTCAATGTCTTTATTTCCTTTCCTGACAAGCTACGATATCCAAACATGACATTATATACAATCTGTACAATAGCCCTTAGCTGCGTTTTTTCGATAGACTGTAATAACACTCGTTTTTGTTTTTCACTCGTGCGAAGAAGTAAAAGCAAATAGTGTCTTTCTTTCCTAACTGTCTCATTCATGTTGGTAGACTATCATTAACTGATCGAGAAGTACGCGCGTTCTTAATTTATATTGAGGGTTTGAGTGAGGAGACAACTCAACTAAGAGATACCCATATTTCTCTGCCGAGGACTTTTTGTACGCATCCATAAAAAACTTTGTCTGTCCGGGAAAAAATTGTCGACCGAGCGTATTTATTTGTAATTCGTCTCTGTTATTTCTAAATAAAAAGAAGTAGTGCGTGTTGAGACTGATTGTGCGAAATTCGCGTCCTGGACAGAACGCATTTTGACATATTAAAAAACAAAATTATTTGTAATGGTGAGCGTATTTACAATATAAATATCTACCACATCTTTACTCTACGCGCTTTCCAACATCATATCATCAATGACTAAAATATTTTCTCTCGGTTCTGCCATATGCCAGATCTCGAGTTGCGATTTTGTCGGTAACTCTTCAAAAATAATGTAATATTCGGTATTTTTTTTTTCATATCGGAATATAGCAGTTGTTCAACGCTAAAGCAAAAGTAGATGGCGCTAATTGGTTTGCTAAAAGCTCCATTGGCGTGCTTTAGTAGTTGGAGTACGAAGCTAGTTTTTCCGACGTTGGTAGGACCTAGAAAAATATAAACGATACGTTAACAGTTATTTTTGTCTTCAAAATGATCATTTTTATTTATTAGAAAATATGACAAAATTATTTAAACTAACAGGTGACTTGGACTTTTATTTGACCTCAAAAATTGGATGAATAATAAAAAAACTGACCTATGACTTGAGCCGTCTAGTTACCTTCCAGTTTTACCACGCTTTCCATCTTTACTACGTTAGAAAATTAGATGCGATAACGCTGTTAACGTACCTTTTATATTTTCAATATATTGGGGGTGGTGAAAAAAAGTAAAAAAGCTCAATAAAAAGGTTATAATTTTAAAAGACCATCACCAATTTTAAAAATACAAGAAATCATAAAATGTGAAAGAGCATGTCATAAAACAAAATTTTCCATAGATTCTGCTTAGCAAACATAATACTTATCGACTGTCATCGAATTGAATTTTTTTTTCGAACAACAACAATCTAATGGTCATTTCTTTTAAGTATTGTTTCCAGTGTTCGTTTTTCATATCCGAACGATTATTCATTTCGTGTCTAAAAGTTGCAATCGACTCTGGCGATGCTCCTATGACGGATACGGCTTCATTCCACCGAGCTTAGACGTTTGTTTCGTTTACTTCAAGAAAAATATTTTCGAAATAGAGTTCCAACTGTCGTTTCTTTGATAGTGATAAACACGAATGGTCTCTCTGCGATAAACTACATAGCTGACATCCGACACACATTCTTTCAAGGCTTGCGGATCGGGAGGTCGTGGGTTCAAACCCCGGCCGGGTCAAACCAAAGACTTTAAAGTTGGTAGTAGTGGCTTCCCTCCTAAACCTCGGGGCTAAGGAGACAGCACTACGCCTGACTCGTCGGTGTCAGTATAATGGACCGACCGGGTTCAGTCCCTGGGCACCTCATAAGTGCCTCTGTGCTATAATGATAGAATTGTCGCTGCGCAGTATCGGCAAAAAATGCCGGCTAATCCTAATGCTAATCCATTCTTTCAAACACAGTATACATCTTGATCAGTATTTCTTCGCAGTAAATGTATTGAAAATAAGATCGTAGCAATGACTTATGATTTAAATCCATATTGTACAATCTTCGTAAGATTTATAAAAAAAGCAATTCGTATAAAATGTTAACAGATTTATGTCACTATTGCACTCTTTCCGACAACAAAATAAAATCACGATCCAAGTCTCCAACAATTAAATTCAATATATTTATGATGATACACGAATAGCAAAATATCACCAGTTTATATAAGCCTTATAAAAATCTCCCCGTGCATGTAATCTATGTTGTCATTTAATTTATCCTATAAGGATTGTTACGCGTATTTCCTTTGATGGACATTGAACTTTGGTTCTTCAATTCCATCTTCACATGAACAGGATACTACAACCATTTATTCGTCTCTGGTCATGTTTGTTCATGATTCAGACAGTTAATTTTAATTGTGGTCAACCATTTTTGTGTTGTTTTTCAAATCGAAATAATACCATATTCCTTTTCTGAACACTATGTGGACATTATTTTTCGATGACGTCACTACTTTCGTCATAACGTATAGAAAATATCAGCGCATGGACATTTTGTTTTCAAATCGATCGTTTTTCTTTTCGTTGCTTGCATTTGAGAAACTCGTCGGGAAGTGCGAGGTTAGAGCTCTGTAAAACCGGTTTAAGCACCCCAGTCGGTCTATATTGCCGACTGACCGTTCCAAAGCGGTAACTGTCGGGTTTGCTCTTTTCCTTAAATGACTCATCACAAATTTGTTCTTACTTTTCGCTTGGCATGCATGTGAAATACCTTTGTTCTGTGCCTTTTCGGAGTTTGGTATATATTCATAGGACTTTGTCATATATTCTTATAGCTGCTTCGATTACACGTTGGGCATCTGTAAAACGGCATCTGGTTATCGTGACTATCTTCACATTTAAACACACCACTTAAGACTTGAATCGGAAACTCTGTCGAAGAGTTTAAATTTCCGTCTGCAACTGTCGGTTGTAACTGTTTTACGCTCGGTTGTAGCTGTCCCTCTCTTTGATTCATGGTGTTCGCGTCATTTTCGTCTAATACCAAAATATCTCGAAAATCCCAACTGTCATCAATTCCTAAAACGCCGAGTTGATTTTGATGTATAGATAATTAATCATATCCGTTGTTAGAGATATCCTCATACGTGGCGTTCGCAAACAGCTCTTTTCTAGTCGAGTTTTCCGTTGACACTTCACGAGTCGTGGTGGGTGATAGCTGGCTACAACCCTCCATTAAAATATTTGCGTGATTATGTCTACACTTTTTTTCCGTACTTCCTTGGATGGTAAACTCTTCATAGTCCGCTTGTTTTTCCGGCGTTTTAATCGCATCTGCGTTCTCTCTGGTTACTGTTTCAACCGACTGTTGTTTTTGATACATTTTCTGAATAGAATGTGACTTGCTCTGCACATGCCGTGAGACGTATCGATCCGTCATCCACTTTTTGCACACCTTGCAATATATCGTTTTCCTCGTTTCTTTGGAAACGTTTTTGATGGTAGTTGTTTTGCTGGTATTCATCTTCCATTTAGATTATGCGCTGCTGATAAAAAACACTATTAATAAAGCATGTTATGTATTCTTTCTGTTTGCGTAATATATTTTTGCTGACGTTTTAATTCACTAGAATCCGTTCTATGATACTAAGGAGCCACTTCTTAATTATTGGATCGTACTATCGCACTCTGCCGAAAGCGTGTCGCTATATTGATCTCTTTCGCTATACCTATACACGTGAAATACACCCCTACACGAATGTCTTAAATTCCGAGAGTTTTCTTTTAAGAAATCTACGCATATCTGTAAATCCGATTTTCTAAAAACTAAAACTATTTCCGGCGACATAAAAAAAACCTCACCGTATGAAACAGAGTTATTAATTAAATGTCGTGTTAAAGCTCTGTATAGCGCATAGTCCGATATAAAAATCAACGTGATTGGACATTGACCCGTTTGAAATACTTCACACATTTTGGTCGTATTGTTAAAATGCTCTAACCTCTTATCTGGTGAATTTCCTTTTACTTTCTAATGCAGTCGTTGACGTTTTTGTAGAGACAGGTTCTTTTTCCCCGTGGCTACGTGTTTCCCCGTGGCTACGTGTTCTTCCTCTTTCATCCGTTTCTCCTAAAAGTACATATATTTTTATAATCTAAATGCCATTCGTTGATTAATCTTTTCGCGAGGTTAGGTAGAAATATAACATAACATTAAGTTTAATTATTCTTTCGTTCTTATCCCCATATATTGTATAACATGATTTGTAAATGTTTGCTTTTCCGAATAAAATATGTTTAAACTAAAATTAAGTTCTGAAAATGCCTTCATAAAACACCAATGCCTTCATAAAACAGCAATGCAAAATTGATATTCTTTAATAAACGAATTTATTTGCGCGTAATATCAAACACAAAAAGGAAAAGTAATCTTAAATAATAACACTTACCGCTGACTTAGTATTGTCGATCGATTCCTATAGAGCGCACGCTTCGTCACACATAAATTTCTCTTCCAATTCGTTTACAGCATCACGCAGTGTAAGAAGTTCCTCCCGCTTCAACCAAATGTACTTTGATTGTTCTTTTACTAACTGTTTGTTTTCGAAAACGTTGTCGTTGATATAGGCATTCAAGTAATTGCCGTTTCTTTTCACCGTAACACTTTTGTTATATCCGATCTTTAAACGAATCTGGTTGTCCATTACAGATGCCGCTTAGGAAATACATGCGCAAAAATAAAGCGTGTGCTTTGGTTATTACTGAATGTAAAAATGATTTCCTTGGATTTTCTAAAACTCTAAAATGCGATGTGTGGATATTTGCCGAGTTATTTTACGAGTGTATACAAAACACCTGCGTCAACACTATTTTGTTCCTTGCATACCTCGAGCGCATAGGAGTGTTAAGCTAATTATTTTTTGTTATTTTAATATCAATACACGATTGCATGCAAAACACCTACATCAACATCATCTAGCTCCTCGCATACATAGTGTTTGTATGAGTGTTAAGCTGATTTTTTTAAATTTTATAATCTCTATATAATCATTAATGGAAATCCTCGGCTGTTTTCTTTTTTTCTGCAATAACTGCTAAATCATTCTACACGAGCCTAAACATCATCTCACACCGAGCATACCTGGGGTGCGTACAGGCGTTTTTTTGTTATTTTTTTTCCGCTAGCGGATAAGTAGTGACGACCACCCGCGCATCTTAGCGTAAAATTGCTTATTGCATAGATAGTTTCCATGTGATGTCATCGACATTGATACGACAGTTTAAGGCAGACATCTTTATAGGCTGAAACTAATGCAGGCCAAAATCGGGAAAAATGTGCTGTATTAAACTCACCGCTGTGTTTTTATTTTTCAGTTTATATTACTAAATTTTATATCAAATTCAACAACTTTAATAAAGTATTTTAAATATCTTGACTAAATTTTGATAGTTTAAAAGGTTAAAGAAATACAACCGAAAATCATACACTGTTCATTTTGTTATGAGTATGAGTAAATACTTTTTTTTTATTTCTGAGTATTAATTCTGTGTGCATTTATCAATTGTAAAAATAGTGTATTTTAAAAATATTGTATTCTAAAAATTCAAGCGCATTTCAAGAGCTTTCCTATGGTGTATAGCTTTTAATTTTCGGACACAATTGAAGAAAGTATGAGAAAATAAGATTTACCCTTCTATACAATTCATATGAAAATCCCCTGAAGTTACCATCAAAGATGGCTGCCAAGATAAGGGATTTTTACTGATGTGGAAACTATCTATAAACATTCCATCATTGACACATGTCACAAACGCATTTCGATTAGTGTTGATAAACAGAATGACACAGTACTTTTTCAGCTGGTTTTAGCACAATTTAGTTGCATTAGTAAATCAATGTATATTGTTTACACGAACAACGAAGTTTGATAATAAACAGCCATTTTTCAGTAAACAAAAACAACATTTTTTATCGATAGATCGATGTCTATGATTATTTTCCAGTAGTCATAGCATACAAGGTCTTATATATTGCAGGACAGAAAAGGAAATGGTAACATATTTTAAAAAATAAAGTGACTGATTATTTTGACATTTTATTACGAAAACAAAGATTATATTTTAATATAAGCATAAAACAAAGAGCGTGTTTTAATATTAGCAATGACAACATTTTTAAGTCAATCAAAAGCAATCTATCCTTTTAATAACACTGTTTGAAAGACGAAAGATTTTAATCATATCATATCTGTTTTACTGGTCCTTTGGATGATATAGTTTGATCATCAGCTAAGTGGTTTATTCTATCCATTTTAACGATTGGCTGGTATCTATGTACATTGTTGTTTGAAAGTTTAAACTACTTATTTCTTGATTTGCTAGTCATAAAAGCTGCTTTGAACACATAAACATTATTTTTGATAGCTGTTATAATTAATAAATAATATAAAAAGATGAATATGTTCACCTATCAACAGCTCTTTAAGCAGCGGGGTTTCTCTGCAATATTCAGAATAAGATTCCTTTTACTATATATCTTTATATCTTAAAACATTCTTTAATATAAATATTGCAGTAAATATTCCTTAATATCCATTTAAATTATAATGTTACATTTATTTTGGAAATTAGTTTTCATTTAAAAGATTACCTTAGGACAATAAATATTTACTATTTAGTAGATCATGCATTATTAGGCAATGTATGTTTGCGTTTGCACATTTACTTTTACTTTTTCTATGCCTTAGTTAAAAGCTCTGACTGTAATATTTTTAGAAAATGTACATAAAATAAAGTTACCTCATATGTATCCTTGTTTTTTTCGTTTCACCAGTTTCCGACATATAAGTTAACGACAGGTCTTTTACCATGTTCTGATTAATGGTGATCGCTTATAAACGCCGTTATATTTATACGCGGAAATACGCGAGGCTTTTTACACCCTCAAATAGCCGCTTAGACACCCAGCATCTCAATTAACGATGCTGCGATAATTACTCGCGAAATAAATGGACCGAACTTTTGCCACATTACAAGTCATACAACGCACGTATTAAATAAATTAACGAGCACGGATCGTGTGAGAGAACAAAAGGCCTCCAAAAGGACAATTGGGGATAAAAAAAAAACACAAAAAAGGCAATGGGGGTACAAAAGACCACCAAAAGGGCAATGGGGGCAGTTGGACCACAAAAGGACATAAGACCACAATTGTGGTCCTGCCCCCCCCCCCCCCCCCTCCATTTCTATACTACTAACAAGGAACCGGTCAAGGCAGTATTTTGTCTACCTGGACTTATCTTCTCATTATCGATGACATCCTACATCAGCTGGAAGCCAGTAACGAGGGATTAGTTGTTGGAGGACTTAACTGCGGAAACCCCACTCTAGCAGACTATCTAACGCTGCTATGTAACAACAAACTGTCCCTAGAAAGGCAATTGGCCCTAACAAACGATTACGCAAATAAATGGGGATACGAATTCAATTATGACAAATGTAAACTTGCAAATTTTGGAATACCAAAACACTACTGTTAAATAGGAGAGCACTTTATCTCGCCATCCCAATGCGCTAAAAATGTCGGGATAATATTACAAAATAACCTTAAATGTTCACAGACCATAGACAATCGCGCTCGTAAGGGTCGATCGTCAGTATTTTCTATTTTGTCCTTAAAACAGAATAAAGGCGACATCAACCCCAAAACGCTCGCATCAATCGTTAGAAAGGTTCCACTCTCAACGTTGCTATATAGCTCAGAAATATAGAATCATTCCACTCAAAATGACATGCTAAAAGTCAAAAAATGTGATTCGGCTCGCGGCAAAATGTGTTCAGCACTTACCGATTCAAACTAAAACTGACAGAGCTCTATGCACTCTCAGGTGGCTCCCAACGAAAGCGGAGATTGATAAACGAAAACTCATGCTTTTACAAAAACTGTGCTCTATGCACACTAATCTACATTGCAAAAAGTTATGTTCGTATAGGTTAAACCTATTCTATATTAGAGTACATAACGGTCAACTAGGATTTATACCGGACAGCGTGAACATCCTCAACAAATATGACCTACTGTTTGTTTTAAATAATTACATAAAAACGTCTTACTTTCCCACTAAGTTTCAATAGAAGAGGATCATCTCTAAATTGGTGCTTCAGAAATATGTCGGTGAACGTGACTATCGATTAGCTACAGACCCGGATTCCTACATCTACAGCAGGCTGCAAACATTCGCTTCACCGTCGATTCTGTGGGAATACGCAGTGACCCGTAAAGAAATTATAGCTGAGAAGTCCTCTATAAGAATTTTATGCTATTAGAATTTCCAAGGGATAACAAACTATAAAAAGGGCAGCTACGCGGTTAACGACGTCTACCGCCATATACTGACTGAGTGCCAGATGTTCAGCGAAGAACGTAATAGATTACTGTGCACCCTAAGTGACCATTGTGAAGCAAAAATCTCTAACTTTCTGCGATAAGCTGATAATGAAACCTTTTACGTCTGTCTATTCAGTCCCAGTGTCCCACATAACTGTGGGGTAAGAGACTTAGATACAAAATTATACATATGCAAAACATTTGCTTACATACAGAAAGCCGTTTCGGCCTACACAAAGTAAACAAGTTGTAAAGGGACAACATTATGTAAAGAAACACGAGACGTAAGTTTTGTGCTATGTCTACATGAATCTCTACATTTGATAAAAGGCATTTGGTTATTTCCAATGTTTTGATACACTATTCCATTTAAATAATCACTGTGTTTTATTCTAAACAGGGTCATCACTAACAATAGATGATGTGTTGTTTATGTTGTCTTAAGTATACTTTAAATCGAATCATATAGGAGATGCGCTGTATGACCTATAGTATGTGTGTATTGACAACAATAACTACAAATTATCATAACATTATGATTATTGTGTTTGTCAGTTTTTAAAACTGATGTTATTCTCTTTCACAATTACATGTAACTTTGCAAACTTTACTAGATATGCGCACTCGAGTGTATCTCATAAATGCAAGCACGTACCTCGCCGTACACTTTCTTTATGTTAAACCTCTGTGTATTTGTATTCTCTCTCTCTCTCTCTCTCTCACCCCGCCCCCCCACACACCTCTTCCTTACCTCTCACTCCAACCCGTCTTATTCTCCCTTGTACATCTATAAGTGATGCAAACACGTTCTTCCGTGCATTAATGTGTTTCTATCCTCGATAAACATGTATTATACACATCATTTTGTTACTTCACCTATATGAATTACTACATAACGTTACTGTTATGTGTTCAAATTTACCCATGTTTATATATGTATCACTGGAAAGTGGAATAAAAGAGTATATATATATACATACATACATACATATATATATATATATATATATATATATATATATATATATATATATATATATATATATATATATATATATATATATATATACGTGGTCTTCCTCCGCCTATCGTATCGTTGGGTGGAAGCCTGTCCTTGGGCAGTTCCCAATGCTCAATATCAATCGCCTTGATATTACGGGCATGCGCAGTTTGCGTGCTGCCATTAACTACATTCTTTATCCTAAACGTCACTGGTGATTCCTGTTCGATTATCATAAAATATGCTTTATAATGGCTATCTTATTTATCTGTACGCGCGTTATTCTTTAACATTACTGCTTGTCCTACCTCTAAGTTTAGTTCGCGTGCATCTTGATTCGCATACCTATTTCGCGCGTCTTTCGCCTTACTTATGTTACGCTGAGCATACATCATTGCGCGGTGTAAGTTTTCTATATATATCTTAGATAGATCTTCCCCAACGTATTTGCGCCTCGGGGCGAGTAATGAATCTAAAGGTTATACCGTGTCGCGTCCGTACATTGAATAAAATGGACTGTAACCTGTAGATTCAGATGGCGTACTGCGTATTGCGGTCAGACATGCATTTATTTGTAAATCCCAGTTATAGTCCCCATCAATAATGCGTTTGGCAATCATATTATTGAGTGTGCGGTTTATCCTTTCAACCTGTCCGTTAGCGCGCGGATTATATGGACTTGTAGTAATATGTATAATAATAAAATTCCTTACAGATATGATTTATGATAGAATTGCAAAATTCCGTTCCGTTGTCGGATCGTATCTGGTATGGTACTGAAAATCTTGTGATTATCTCATCTAAAAATAGGTTTGCTACAGTTTCGGCGGTTTTATTTTTAACCGGAAAAGATTCACACCATTTTGTACTTTCGTCCACGAACGTGATAAGATACCGATGTCCTGAGATATTTAGTCTATAACGTCCCGAAGTGTCTACAGACCATGTAATTCCTCTAGAGTGTGATATTCTATTGTCTTGGATTGGGTTTTTTGTATTTGAACTGGCGCGTTGCGCGCAGACTATGCACCGACTTATGTGTTTGTTAATGCGTCTTTACATGTATGGGAAGAAGTACTTGCGTCTTAACGTATCATAGCATTTGTCTACTCCTACATGTGATAGATTGTCATGGTACTCAGTTATAAGTCGGTCGCTCAAATGGTCAGGTATGTAAAGTCTGAGGATCGGGTCTTCGTCCTTGTCGCTTAAATAATACAGCATGTCGTTAACAAGAATATATTTTTGCAATTGACTAGTTTCTTGTTTGTTTTGTAGTTGTGTTATTAGATTACTACATTTTTCTTCCTTGAATTGTTCCGCTTTTATGTCGATATTTGCTTCGAAATATTCCGGCGCGCTTGCGATTTCCGGCGCGACAATCGGGTTGTAAGCATCTTTATCGGGCCTTATCCCATTCAGATTTACTACGTTAACTTCACGACCTTTGAAGTCGTGCTCGGGCGGTACGACTTTGTAAGCGTGTTTACCTACATCCATATACCCTGGTACCGTATTTTCGTGTATTGGTTCGTCGCGATCGTCATGCCTACATCTGGAGAGCATATCTGCTACCTTGTTCTTTTTCCTACTTATGTATTCTATGGTTACATTGTACCCGGAGATGGCTTAAGCATAACTTTGCAACTTTTTATTGGTTAAATTAGCTGTCAGTAAATATCTGAGTGGTTGGTGAACAACAAAGCAGGTGACATGTGATTCTTGCACGTAAATTTGAAATTTGTCTGAATTTTAGTGCGAATGCCTCGCGCTCAATAACAGACATTTTTTGCATAATCGGACTTAATTTGTGTGATAGAAAATGGGTCGTTCATTTGGTATCCCTGGGACGATGCTGTCTTCAGGGTCACATTCTTGGCAGAACAGCGCCTATGGAAGTGGCAGATGCATCCGTATACAACCGATGACCTTTATTTCGGTCTGGGTGTCCTAACATGGGAAGTGCAGTGAGTCCTTCTGTCAATTTCTCAAATGAATCTTGACACTCAGGTGTCCAGTTAAATCTAGTGTATTTTTTGTTAGTTGTATAAGGGGTTCTGCTATACTGGAAAAATTTGGTATCATGCGGCGGTAGAAACCTGCCATTCCAATGAATGATCGGATCTCTTTTACCGTCTTGGGCGGTGAAACGGGTACAGCCAAATATCCACTGGTCATATCAAGGGTAGAGAAGAATTTTGAACTCCCTAGTATTGGAAGAATCAAATCGATTCGGGGAAGGGGCTAAGAATCATCTTTAATGATTTTATTCAATTTTCTAAAATCAATGCAGAACCTAAATGTGTTGTCTGGTTTCTTAACTAATACAACCGGGAAGTTCCAAGGTGAAGAAGAGGGTTCAATTATCCTTGCTTGAAGAATTTCGTTAATAGCCTTATCTATAATAGGTCTATGTTTCATGCGTGTAGGATAGGGTCGTTGCTTAATTGGTGGGCGGTCGCCAGTATCTACTGAGAAAGACAATGTGCTTGTTTGTGTTACTGCCGTTAAGTCTCTAGCAAATACGTCTTTGTACTTAAACAACAACGGTCCAAGTAAGTGTTCGAATTTTTCATCATAATTTAATCCGTAGTCCTTTTCTAAGCTCGAGCCTGTGTTGAGATGTTTATTTATGTCTTCACGGGAGGTAACCAAGTTAATTTCGTTCATGTGAGGCACTTGCGCAATGACAGCATTCCTTTTTATCTTAATTGTTTTTCCCGTGTCATTGACCAACACTATGGGGACAATGCGATTTTGTTTAATGGTAATTAAACTGTCAGTGATTGTGAGTCCTGGTTCATCATTAATGCAGTCACCTAGTTGTCTTAACTGATAAATACCGGGCGGTAGGAAGTCGTGTAATTTTACCTTGCCTGTTGTTGTGACAACGGTGTGTGGTTTTATTACTATGTTATTACACGGGCGTATTAAAGATGCGATGTGTATGTCACTCTGTAAAGGGATGTAGTATTGTGTTATGCATAATAGTACACCAGCGTTTAAGGTTACGCTAGTCAGGTTAAGAGTTGTTTACCGTTGTGGTTTTGATGACGTAGCATTCGCTAGAAAGAAAGGGATCATGCTAGAAAGTTCATTTGTTTATTTTTAACTGTGTTAAAAAATAACCCTTTTCCTGCGAGCATCATTGCAGCCACTTAACAAGCTTGTGCCCGCTCCTGCCCCGTTGTTCCTTCTTGTTTTCCTCGATCGTAACGAGGTTTTGTTTTGTATTTATCTGTACTTTGTAAACAATAATACACAATTAGAATCAAAATAATCAATAATCATCGCAAGGTTTTCGATCAAATATTTCAATGTAAAACGAATCGCTAAATCCTGGGAATCAGGCAACCAAAACGACCCCCCTGTAGCCCTTCGACTAATTTAGTTTATTTATTTAATTTATAAATACTGTTTAACTAATATTACTTATCCAATCGGCTACAATGGTGGCCTATGCGCATAATCGTATAGTGGTTAGATTTTTGTACATCTTCAACTAGTTCTCAATGCGTTATGTTTTATTTTTTAATTTTCCGCGACTTGATTTTCTATTCAGGGTCGTAACTTTAGCGATTCGTTAAAGCTTATAATTGATTAATTACGAAGGTAGAAATAAAGACCTAAAACAACGTTAGATTATACAATTGTATTGTAGTCATAAATATTAAGTATGTGATAAATACGTTACAATATTCAAATTTAATTATCAAATTAAATATCTATATTAAGTATCAATTGTTAGTTAATTAACAAACATAATACAATATGCAGAGCGTACCTTTAATTGCCGTATCACTCGACTAGTGATGTTTAACAATATCAATTCGTGTTGCAATTCTCTTCTAACTAAGATCATTAGTAACCAGGTTTATCTATATGCACTTAAACATATGATGACAATTGATACATAAATAAGATGTAATTCTAATGTCAGTTACAGCCCTGTAATTATTTATAATTATCTATTGTAAGTTCGTAGCAAACAACCTTTCATTAGATCATTAGATTCTATGATAAATAACAACGTAAATATCTTAATTAACAATCAAGTATTATTTTGCTAGTTTCAAAACTCTACGTAGAATCAATACAAAGTTGCTATGTACTTATAAAAACAAATATTATAATTAGGGATGTCAAAGGATACTACATTTGGTATCCGGATATCCGTCGAACGATCCGAACGGATATCCGGATATCCGGATATAAATCTTAGTTAATTCTGATGTTGCAGTCGGATGTGCGTGTGTGTGTGGGGGGGTGGGGGGGTAATTTTAATTCACAATAAAATGAATACTTCAAACATATATCTGATCAAAGAAAACATGCGTAAATGCGTATAATTTATAATGTATGTAACAGATTTGTAAAATACAATAATACAACGTAACTTATATAGTATTTCTCCGTGTCCAACAATTTGTCCCCAACACAAAACGTGCGCGGATTCTTGGCCAGTTGAATCTTGCGAATGGGAAAGGCGTTTGACCATTCGTTCGGTCCTAGTATATATACTCAGAGGTGGAATGAGGGGTCGTGAGCAGTGAAAATTTTCAAGTTAGATCGTGTATATCTGTCATTTTGACTACCTTGTGACATCCCATACATGAAGTTCCCCTTTAGCTTGAATTTCCTGATCTATTGTCGTGACTGAGCGGTTATTTTATGCATAGTGTATTGTAAGTTTAAATACTTGACCTCGTGAGTCGTAGTGTTACAGCAGGGTTCGACATTAAGGCCCGACCGAACGACATTCACTAGTAGATCAGCGTCCGGTCTAACTAAGTCTTAGGCTAGCTGGACCGACTGGTTGTGCTCTAAATCGGACAAAGTTCGCCGATAATCTGCCTATGAATGAATCAAAAGGTAAAATAATATTAATAGTGGTTAAACTCTGTCAAACTATTGACGCTTGTCAATACAGTTTATTGGGAAACCTGCGTGTGCTATATTTAGCGGTATAGTTAGCAACAACCTTGACATGCATTTACTCATCGGCTGGTGTTTTCAGAACGAGGCTTTGTCCCCACGCACTTGTCAAATATCCAATGTCATAATACTTATTGTTAAGCAGGATACGAATGCTTATTTCTTTATCTAACTTCTTATGTTCTAATGTTTACAGAACAGTCCTTTTATTATTTATACTATACAAAAAGCACAAATACTATTTGTAATGTTGGGATCCCAAGTATTACAATAACAGACTATTATACGGTTTGTTCATAACGCACTTCGTGCAGACTAAATGTCGAGCAATTTATTTAAGTTCGGTTTTTCGTCCGACAAAAAAAAAACGACAGTACAAAAACGAGAGATGCTTCAAAAAACTGTATGACAAAACAAAGCGAATAAGATCGTTTTGTTCAAAATGAACAGATGAGTTTAGTTGGTTAGATTTTGAAAAGCAATGTTATGTTTTGTAAGACATGCAGAGAGTATGAACAGTGTGAAGGATTTGTTATAGGTACGGACAATTTCAGAATCGATAATATAAAGGGGCATTTTGAATCTGAATCCCATATATCTCACCATCGAAAATATGGCTCACTTCTTTTGTTGCATCCTATATTGGGGAAAAAATCAGGTTGGCAATGAGTCATGTGAGTCTGGCCTGTTCAGTTGTGTGAAAACGTCTAGTCATGTAGGCATGGCCATTCTTAACTTTCTAGTCATATAAGTACATGTACCAATGTATGATACCTATATAAGACTAGAAAATTAAGTATAATCATACCTAAGTTGCATTAATAGAATATTAAGTTTCATTCTAATTTTCTATTCATAAATGTCTCATACTTAGTTATATTGGTATGCTATTGCAACACAATGTTGGAACTCATATAACAATTTGATTCAAGTATGACTTGTATGTGTATTATGCGTTTTACGTTTTGGTCTAGTCCAGTTTAGGTCAGGTCTAGTAAGTTTTCTAAGTTACTGGACCACTCGTCCAGCTCTCAAAAAAGTTAACGTCGAACCCTGTTACATGTAACGTATTATTTTACTTAAAATTTAATTATATCTTGATACCGAAACCACCCCAGAAGCCACGACGATCAGAACACAAATTATTGTTGGTGGGGGAAGCATTCCACCCGGACCCTGCTAGCGATCATGCGTACACATCATATCATGTCTAGCTACGCCCTTGATGGAAGTAAATTGATACCATTAGGGGTATACTGTATTATGTTTAACGTTTACTACCCGGGCTTTAATTCTGCTTCTTATGTTCATTTGGAAAAAACCCGAAAAATTCTACCAGATGAAGTCCTTCTAAAGATGGCGGTGTTGCAATCATAATGTTAATGGCTCTCAAAAATGGGATCCTTATTTACAAAACGGTACAGGAATGGCAAACCTGAGGTATGATGTCTGTTCTTGTATTTCTTGAGGATGTTGTATGTGTGATATTCGGTATCTTTTTTTCAGTTTATAAAGCTATCCATTTTAAGTTGACTCATTACCCAAATATCTGACTAGGAGACAATTACGCATTGGGCATGTATCTGTATTTAATAAGGTACATAAACATGACGCCATTTACCTTTTGTGACTCCCTTCATAAAGATTAACAGTTCTAAATTCCAAATCTACGTTTGTTTATTATAATGAAGAAAGTAAGTTATCTAAAAGAGGCACCCATTCATTCGTCTAACGTAGTATTAAATCGAAACTATCATCAATATGTTCTACAATGTTAAAAGAATGTCTCCAAATGCAGGAAAAATGAGAAAACATAATTGTGACTTCGTTTAAGTCATTTAATGGAGCTTAGTATATCTTTTCTTTTTCATTTCAGGGCATACCTGGCCGCTTTACTAACACGGTAAGGTGCAGCACATTGTGTCACACGAATTATGCTATTAAATATTTGTTGCATTCACGCTTAGCGCCCGCATATGTGAAACATGGTATATTTGTAATAACAAACCTCTTTACTTTACTGAATAAGAAACAAAAGCAAATGGTCCTATGAAAATTACCACACATATTTATAATTATCTACCTCTTAGCACTTGTACAGCATATACAATTTAGTGTCTGTCCGTCTGTCCGTCTGTCTGTCTGTATGCTTGTCATGACTTGCATTGTATTGGCAAGCCCTGCAATTTATATGTTGTCTTTATGCCGGTCATGGATACGTTGTTTTCAAAGATAACTGGTTCAGTTTTGAGTTGCAAGGTATTCATAGGTTTTATGAGTTAATAAGTACTTGATTAGTAATACAGATGTCACGTGGAATTTCATTTAAGTAGTATATTAGATAATTTGTTAAGTCATTGGGGAAGACAATTAGTAAATAATACATAGCTTACGAACTAGAATGGTGCGTGGTCAGGTAAATTCAAGTCAATTCAGTATTTATAGACCAACGACACACCGTCTTTTGCCATTTACAAGTTTTTATGACAAAGGTGAAAATGCAACAAACAAATAAAAAATGGGTAACACGAATATCATCTGAGAAATGCAAATATAATGTGTATGTAGCATTTGACACGTGAGTAAATAGTAAACAAAATTCACGACACAAATGTCAGAGTTAATTACTCCGGGGTTTTTATTCGTAAAATTAAAGCTTTTATAAACAAGGCTACTTTATTATAAAATCGTTTGTTGGAGGCGGGTGACGAAAGGAGGACCATTTTTCCCCATCGAGATATTTAATAATGATCATTTATGCACACAGACATGTGATATTCAAACTCTACAGGATAACAGTTGCATAATTTGCATATTTTATTTTCTTTTTTACTAAAACGATTTTCAAAGATCTCCATTTCCAAATAACAAAGATAGAAACTCACACAACATATAGATTTGCACCCCTCTAGGAAAATCGGGTTTTAATGACAAAAGTTTCGATTTTTAGTTTTTTAAGGTAACCAAAGAATTTATTCTTTCTCTTACAGGAAACTGAATGTTTTGCCAATCTGACATTTAATTTTTGATATATTAATACAGAAATACGTAATTGATTTCTAAAATTTGATTATTAATAACTGTTTAATAAAAAATGTTGTCAGGTTCGTCTGAAAACACGGACATACACAAGCAATCAGTACGTTCTATATATAGTGCTATCGAGGCTTTACTACATGGAGGCCGGTTATTTAAAAAAACTACTCATTTTCGATCACGCGATTCTATTTTTAGACACATGCGTATACTTGTGTACACTGCTTTAAATAAATATTAACCGCGGAGTGCATGCAAATGTAAAATGATAACGTACTAAAGGGTTGTAGAAAATAAATTATAAAATGTAAACAATAAGAATATATGTCGAATTGAGCTTAACGACTTTGACTTGCTGTGATTAAAGATTCATGTGGCGAGTTAAGATAGTATAAGTGAAATAATATTTTAAGGTTTAAAAGCTTTATCAATATTTCAAATTGAATAGAAAAATGGGACAGAGAATAGTTATGTACATTCTTTCAGCGTTATGCATAATGCGGTAGTTTTGTCGACTAGTCCAAATCCATCTAAAGACATAATATGAACAATTTGAAAATATTTGTCATTTTCAATACACACATGTGTGTTTCAAAACTGATGGCAAGGGTGCATACCAACGTTTCAAAAGGTGACACAAATACCACAACTTACCACAAGTTCACTGTCCTTGGCTAGGACGTTTCAATCGGCGATATAAATCGGTGATTCACGTTTACACATTTTGCTAATATCATATGTGTTAACTGTTGATAAAAATAAATAAATCAAATATGCACTTTCGTCGGTTGTTGATATTCATAAAAAAGGAAGTATAGTATAGTTTTTTAACCTGTCAAAATATCCATACGATTAATTGGTAGTTATAAGGCTCCCGATAAAAATAACATGTTACCATATCATTGCTTCAATACAGATATTCAATACAATGTCCGCTTTGGCTCAGTGGTTACTGCTTATGACTTGAGGCCTTGAAGTTCGAGACTTGGCGTCGGAACATTTATTTGCTCACCTACCGATGATTTAAATGTGTTAAGAGTCTCTGGTAACATGAGTTCCATGTGTAGGAACGAAAGTAATGTTTTATAGGACAATCCTACGACTACCGAACACGTGGTCACCTTACAGTATAGATCTGGCTGATGACAGCAATCATGATTCCTCTGACGACAGCAGTAAAGACACGGCCACCGAGACAGAAGGATCCTTTTAAAGTGTTTTGTATATCTTAATAATAAACTATTTGAAAACATGCTCATATAAATATGCTTAAAGAAACAAAATCAAATAAGCAAAATAAAAATGTAAATAAATAAATTTAAATAACGTAAAAATAGGCGCAAAACTCCATCTAAACAATAAAATTTAAATAAATAATAAAATAAAATACATAAACAACAAATGTAAAGGAAAAAATATATTTTTTGCAAAAACATTTCACTCACAAATAGGTTCGAAAACGCGAACTGTAGTGTTCAAACTAAACGTTTTAACCACTGCACCGAGGCCAACTTAGGGTTGCGAGTTCCAAATATGAACATATCGCGACACGGTTTAACTTGTTTCAGGTAAGGGAATAGGGGATTAGGGATAAGCCGGCATTTTTTTCGATACTGCGCAGCGACATTTCTATCATTATAGCACATGGGCACTTATGAGGTGCCCAGGGACTGAACCCGACCGGGCCATTATACTGACACCGACTAGTTAGGCGTAATGCTGTCCCGATAGCGTCGACTTGTATCAGGTAAACGGAGTTGCGGGACTACTACTGCGAGCAATCGTAAAATCTCATGGATAATTTAACAGGTTAAAAAACTACACTATACGCGGAGGTGAAATAGAACAGCCAAACAAGGGAAACAACCAAACAACATTCCATAAATTGTTATTCGGATTGTAATTCGCTTTTGTGTCCCTTTTTATTCAAAGTTGTTTGGTTTATCGTCAAACCAGTAGTATTTCAGTTATCTGAAGACGGTCAAAATTTCTCGTAGAACCTTTCAGAAAACATAAAATTTTATTTCCTAAATATTAAAAAGTAAACAACAACAACAAACCACAACATTACTTTTACCTGTTTATTTCAGTTGGTCCGATGCAATCTTAGGAAAGATAAAGTTAATCTTCTTGTTACAGTGCACATCCACCTTATCCAGCCGTCCGTTACAAATTGCAACATTATGTTTCTTACACATAGATAACATTTTATGGGAGTAGTCACTAACGTATTTCTCTGGAAATAAAGCAAGATGATTTGCTCAGGGGCGGATCCAGATTTTTCGGGGGTGGGGGGGGGGGGGTGTTATAAATAACAATAACCATTCAAACTTTATCGCAGTAAATACACACACACACACACGAACGCACGCACATACACTCACAGAGAGAGAGAGAGAGAGAGAGAGAGTAGGGGAGAGAGACACAGAGAGAGACCCAAACTTCGACCTAAGCAGTCAACAGAGAAAATATACGTTAAAAGCTTAGTATTTTTACGCTCACAGCACTACTCTTTTACCTGGTTGGTGGGGAAGGATGCATACCCCATCTCTCAAACACCCCCCACCCCTCCCGCCCCCTTTACATAGCCCCATGGACCCATCCCTCGATTTGCTACAAATTGGCGAGGCTAGTAAGTAGGAATGTAGCCCCCTTTTCAATCAATGGGTAGAACACATTTCCCTACAAAGATTAGGGATGATCATGCAAGTAATGTAGTATTGTAGTTCCCTTGCAATATTGATGGGTAATAGAGATTGCTTGCTAGATTGGTGAGAATGTTGCTAAATAGGTGGAAATTAGGTAAATAATAATAACAATAATAATAATAATAATAATAACAATATCAATAATAATATTAATAATGACTACAATAATAATAATAATAGTTATATATCAGACTGGTTGTTATGACGGCAGATATAGGTAGAAATGTAGCTAACATGTTAGACTGGTCGCTGAAAATGTTTTGGTGGATAAGATAAGTTTATAAGTAGTCATGAAGTCTATGTTGTTGAGTCATAACGAGAAATGTTAACAAATTTGAACAGTTGCCCATTTTTATTTCGCAACAGTAAAACCTAACTGTAGGCCTACCATTTGAATCGAATGTTAATTCTTAAAACATTTAGATAATGTAGATAATATGTCATGAAGGTTGTGCATTGTGAATGGTCCTGATTAAAAGAAGCAAACATGCTACTGCAAATTTTGGACGTAGGAATCCGCACCAAATGTAGTGATTAAACGTTTTCTTCGTTAAATCGTCCGAGACACAAATGCATTTTATTAAAAAGACGTTTTTGCAAGTCGCCATTAAGGAATGCAATGATTACATAAGCATTGCTGTAAACGTCTACTTATAAAATGAGTTTTCTTTGCTTTCTCTTTCAAAATAAATTACTGGAAAAATGACTATGACGCTGATTTCAAGTCTTAAGACGTGCATGTTAGACCAGCGACTTGTAGGAGGTGTTAAGATGTTGACGCCAGACCAGGCAAATTGATAAAACTGGACGTTGGTGTTAAATAAGGACTATATTGAAGTGTTAAAGTTATCGTTATTAATGAAAAAGCTCAGTTATAATGCGACACGTAACACAACGTTAAGTGTGTCCAACGAAAACAATGTAGGTAAAGCATAAGGGGGGCAGGGGTTGGGGAGCGAGTGTCGCGGTAACCATATCCAGTTGCCGGACATATATGGTTATGGGCACAAACGTTTTTTACCGTCTTCAACAAATAGAATATCTAAAGGAATGTCTTATGCTATGCGTGCATTTAAAAAGGCGATATCAGTTTTACAATGAAGGTACAGTAATTGGAATAAAAATATAAATGTCGTACATAAACAAATTTAATTTTCATATTTTATATTGCATTACATTTTTGACTTTTTCTTTCTATTTCATATTAATATATTCAAACGAATTATTCCATTTCATACTGTTATTGGTCAGGTAAGACAAACACAACGTACATGCTACAGTTATTGTAGCTTTCAATTTAATTGAATGCACTTAAAACCGACACTGAGATAATCTAGAAACCGTTTATGACATTCGAGAAAAAATATATTGTGAAGGCGCGTAGCCAACGCAAATAATAGAATTCCATTTCATGACATTGAGAATTTAAACATATCTTATATCACAGTCGCATATATGAGGAAGCCTTAGAAATACATTATATTTACGATGTGGATAGTTTACAATAAGTTTTCCATCAAGCAAGTAGTTCTACGACTTAAATTATATCTTCAATATAAGTTGAAATTGAAATGGTTGGTCGGTGCATTCGAGGAAACATTTCACAAATACGCATTTATAAAAAAAAAGAAATATTACTTTCATGTGTACAACTATCGACTAAGTCCTTCAAATACTATCGGTTCCTGTATTTTTTCGCCTTTGATTTACAATGAATACATTTTAATAACAATAACAATGATAATGCCAATATGTTTAATGATTGATTAATGCCACATTATAAGCAACTGACGATTCAACAATTATCTTTTAGCTTCCCATCTTGAAGGATAGACGATTGTTGATCTGAAACTGCCAGCCATTGAGGTCACTTTGAATTCTTTAACGCCTGTCATGTTATACCAACTCTCAGTGATAAAGACAAAACATCCGGCCTGAACCCGGCCTGACCCCGGGCAGACTCCTTAGCGGGAGTCCTGTTCCGTCCACATTACCTTATTTTTTCCTTGCCATGTCTCCTCAAGTCATTGCATGCAGGTTCTTAAGATACGAACAACACATCGTTAGACGTCCTAAGTTGTTGTTTCTAGAGATACATACTTGCAAATTACACCTATACACCACGACCGGACACAACATCTCAAGTTTTTTCTGCTGATACTTAAATGTATATAAGTCTATATTCGTAATCGACAACTGTATAAATGTATAGCTGTTGATATCGCTCTCGTTAAAAATATGGATATTTAGTATTTTCTTATGCCCCTTCGTTCGTTGTACGTTGTCCGTCGTGTGGCGTCAACAATGTACTTGTGAACACACTAGAGGCTACAATTTTATTAAATCTTCTTCAAACTTGGTCACAATATTTGTCTGCATGAAATTTTAAAGGAGTTTGTAATTGGTTTACGTGGAGTCAAAAACTAGAACAAAATGTCAACTTTTAGAAAGACCTTGTGAACAAGCTAGAGAACACATTTATTGTCCAGTCTTCACTAAACTTGGCCAAAATGTTTGCAAGCAAGAAATCTTGGAAGAGTTCATATCTGGGTCACGTGGTGTAAAAAAGTAGGTCACCAGGTCAAATCTGAGAAAAAAATGTGAAGATTTTAGAGGCCACATTTATAGTCTAATCTTGATTAAACTTAATCAGAATGTTTGCATGCAATCTTGGAAGAGGTCTCAATTGCGTCACGTGGGGTCAAAAAGTAGATCACTAGGTCAAATCTTAGAAAAACACTGTGAACACACTAGAGACACATTTATTGGCCAATCTTTAACAAGCTTTATCAGAATGTTTGCATGAAATCCTGAAATAATTTGTAAGTGGGTTACGTGCGGCCAAAAAGTAGGTAACTTGGTCAATGTTTAGAAAAAATCTAGTGAAGACGCTAGAGTTCACATTTATGGCCAACCTTCAACAACGTCGGTCAGAATGTTTGCCTGGTAGATATCTTATTTGAGTTGTAACTGGATCACGTGGAGTCAAAAGGTAGGTCACTAGGTCAAATCTTAGATAAACATTTTGAACAGACTAGAGACCACATTTATGGTCCACTCTTCACCAAACCTGGCTAGAATATTTGGCTACATGAAATTTTCGGAGAATTCGTAACTGGGTCAAGTGGTTGTGAAATATTAGGTCAGCAATATGAAATGTGTGTTTTTTGTTCAGTTATTTTTATATAATTATTAATCGTACATCGTGTCTTCAGTGGAAGAGAAATAAGTACACTCAGCGCCTCTCACCATTCTTTCCATACCCATAAATTTAACACTTGGCTTCGACAGTGATAGCATTGGTGTCAAACTGGGTCTTGTAAGATGTCGACAGGGATCCAGATCTTGTAGCATTGTTAAAACAAGGAGATGGCAAAGTAAATTTTAGCAAGGAAAATGGAATCAATAATGTTTCCCCTTTAGCCCCGAGCGTTAGGAAGGAAACCACTACTGGTTTGACCCGGTCGGGGTTTGAACCCGCGACCTCCCGATCCGCAAGCCGACTCTCTACCACATAAGCTGTTGCGGCCAGTGGGTTTGTGGTTTCCTGAGTGTATCTAACGGCACATCTGGCGAACTATTGTCATTTTTTGTCGGTAAAAGTGTCCATTAGAGAGAAAATCTTTTTTAAAGCATAATATTAATAATATCGATAAAGCATCTTATGTAGAACTAGTCTTACAGTCAGAGTGGTCTTGTTTTAATCGATGGTACGGGGGTCATGGAAACTGCCATCGTCGGATACCCACGGTTGATTCTATTACGTTACTCTCCATTCATCACCCGTGGGCAAATTGCTACTTATTTCGTCGTTCTGTTTGAATAGAACAGAACAGACATTATCCAATCAGATGATAGGTTACAAAATCAAATACTCTTCAATCGGAAGATCAATACGGTGACCTGAGAACGTAAACATGGCGACCGGTACAGCGCATCGCAAGTGTAAAATATGTCTGTCAGCGATCCGCGACGAATGTTCTTACAGATCTTTGGGCACTCTAGCAAGTTTTGAAAAATACACGTCGGTTGTAAACGAAATTGGTATCCTTGCCCATGAAGACAGTGACGTTGCTTTTAATTTGTGCGTAAATAAACTTACGACAATGCTATCGAAAGTGGTATGAAAGCGTACACTTGATTGGTTGGCAGATTGGCATTTATCGAAAAACCCAAGTATTTAAGTATTTATCAACACCTTTAACCGGTAAATACCGTTCCTGTCAGTAATAATGCTAAAGTTATTAATAGTGGTGACGTTAAAATGTCTTTTATATAGTGTTCACAACTTATTACGTTTCAAATTTGTTACGACCGGGTGTCGCTATATAGGTTTATTTCTAAAATGTCACGCTTACTAAACGACGAAATGGTGTAACAGAAAGAACAAGCCAGCAACAAACTTGTACAATAATGTTTTATTTTAATAAACATTTGAATCTATGGCGTAATCAAACAATAACAAATAAATAAGACAAAATTTCAGAAAGCAAATTTAATGTTGGCTTATAGTTTGTCCCTTTAGGAGGTGCCCCTTTAATAGTCCAATTAATAATCCAACGTCGAATAATCCTGAAGAGTTATTGGTAGAATGTCCTCGTAGATAAGCAAAGTTGAAATAATCCAAAGGTAGTACAATACACGAATGTTAGTAATATTATTCCACATCCAACACTATTATATTTATCACTGTAGAATATAGTAAGTCAACGTAAGTTCCAATACAGAAAGATTTAAGAGAGAAGCGGCAAGTATTTCCAAACTATATGTCCAATCTCTAAAGCAAACTTTCAAACTTAACTTTAATTCGGCAAACACGCCCTTATATATATATATATATATATATATATATATATATATATATATATATATATATATATACCCAAAGAATTTCCAGAACATTCACGAACACAGAACATTCTCGAAAACCAGTTAAAATATACAAGTGACCTTTCTAGCATGATCCTTTTCTTCTAGCAGTTATGCGAATGCTACGTCATCAAAACCACACCGGTAAACAATCCTTAACCTGACTAGTGCAACCTTAAACGCTGGTTTACTATTGTACAAAACACCTCCACCCCGAAAGAAAAAAGATTTATGCAATAAGTCTTTTTTAGAATATTAAATTAACAATAACTCAATTAAATAAGTTATTATAATGATACAAAATACAATATAAGTGTGATATCAAAACATATGACATTTCAAATTTACACAATTTAGTGTTACAAATTACAAATTGCAGGTATTACATATTTATCAGACATCATATCAAAACAAACTATAATAAATATAAAACAATAACAGTTATACAAAGTTCAAAATACATGGAATCTTTTGAATAAACATATAATAACATATTGTGCTTCAGTTAACACAATTACATACGAGACAGAGCATCAGGTATAATGTGTCTTTTCCTTTAATGTGCTTGATTTCTAAATCAATCTCTTGTAAGAGCAGGCTCCACCTTAGTAACCTTTGGGTTTTTTTCTTTAACTTGTGGTTGTAGTCACTAAATACAACAATAGGTTTAACTGAAGAAGTTAATACACCTCAAAATGTTGTATAGCAAAAATAAGAGCAAGACAAAAAAATTTCAATTATTGAATAATTTCTCTGGTGTTTGTTAAACTTCTTTGAAAAATAACACACGGGATGATCAATACCCTCATTATCTGATTGTAACAGAACAGCACCAGCATCGACGTCACTAGCATCAACAGCCATTGAAAATCTTTTACCAAAGTCTGGTGCTAAGAGAATTGGTGCGCTCTTGAGTACAGCTTTCAATTTGTCGAATGCATTTTGACATTGAAAACTCCATACAAATGATTTACCTTTTTTGAGAAGGTTTGTCAAAGGTTCTGCAATGTCAGAAAAGTTTTTACAATTTTTCTGTAATAGCCTGCCACACCAAGAAATCGCATCAATTGCTTTTACATGTAGGTATTGGAAACTCAAAAATAACCATAACTTTTGCTTCAATAGGTTTTACATGACCCTGTCCCACAACATGTCCTAAAAAGGTCAACGTAGCATGACAAAATTCACTTTTATCCAGGTTGATGGTTAGATTTGCCTCACTCAATCTGTTGAAGAAAGATCGGATGGTTTACAGTTGTTCAGCAAACGTCTGAGAGAATATGCTGACGTCGTCGATGTAGGCATCGCACCCGTCAAGTCAGTTAATAAGTCGTTGGAACGTTGCTGGTGAATTCTTCATGCCAAATGGCATAACCTTGTATTGGTACAGTCCCTCTGGTGTCACAAATGCAGACAATTCCTTTGCCGGTCTGTAAGAGGTACTTGCCAGAATTCTTTCAGATCGAACTTAGTTACAAATTTAGCTTTCCCAACTTTGTCAATACAGTCATCCATCCTTGGTATGGGATATGAATCCGTCTTTGTGATGATATTGATCTTCCGGTAGTCAGTACAAAGTCTTTATGTTACATCTGGTTTGGGCACAAGAATACACGGTGAACTGTATTTGCTCTGACTAGGCTCAATAATGTCATTGTCCAGTAAAAACATTATTTCTTCTTTTAGATTTTGTTGCTTTGTTGGATTCATTCTGTATGGATGCTGTTTAACAGCAGCTTCACTTTCAACGATAACACAATGTTGGATTTATCAGTTCGTGTTGGAATGTCAAGAAACAAGTGTTGAAATTCACGAACAAGTTGTTTCAACTGTGCCTTTTGGTTCGGTTCCAGATGAATGAATTTCTCATCAACGTTCCTCAGAATGTCAGAGTTATTCCGCTTAGTGGGACAAGGATCCACTTTGGTCTCAATATCACTGTCACTAACTGAATTATTAATGTCTAAATCAGGTGGGACAGAGTGAACAACTGACACAGGTGTACTAACATTTTGGCTATTTCTGTCAATGTACAACTTCAACATGTTAACATGACACATTTGTTTTTGTTTTCGCCTCCCAGGAGTGAGTATTATGTAATTGAGGTCACTGACTTTCTTCTCAACGCTTGTAATGGTTTTCCTGGGATTGGCAATAGTGCAAGAACCTGGTCACCTGGTTTGAAAGATCTAGTTTGAGTATTAATATCATATCTAACTTTCATTTTTCCCTGGGCCGCTCTGAGACTTGAACTTGCCAATTCACACGGTTTTGATAACCTTTCTCGGAAATTAGATACATAGTTCACCAAGTTCAATGATGACTCATCATCAGACACGAACTTCTCTTAAGAAGTTTAAACGGTCCACGAACAGAGTGATCAAACACAAGCTCAGATGGACTAAATCTTAGAGACTCCTGTATTGATTCCCTAGCTGCAAACTAGAGCAATGGGATTCCATCATCCCAGCTTTTGTCAGTGTCAAAGCAATAAGTAAGAATCATGTTTTTTAATGTCTGGTGAAATCTCTCTAAGGCACCTTGACTTTCAGGATGATAAGCAGATGACCTATATTGTTTGATTCCTAGCTCATGCATGACCTGATGAAATATACCAGACAAGAAATTCGAACCTTGGTCCGATTGAACTGGCATAGGGAGGCCAACAAATGTGAAGAATTTGATAAGAACCTTGACAATCGATTTTGACTAAATATTCCTTAGAGGTATTGCTTCAGGAAAATGTGTCGAAGCATACATGATAGTCTAGAGATACTGATTTCCTGACTTTGTCTTAGGCAAAGGTCCAACGCAGTCTAAAATAATCCGACTAAAGGGTTCCTCAAATGCAGGAATGGGCTGTAACGGAGCTTTGGGAGTATTTTGATTTGGTTTACCAACCATTTGGCAAGCGTGACAAGAGTTGCAGTACTGAGACAGGTCAAACTTAAGACCTGGCCTGAAGAAATGGTTAAGGATCTTATTGTAAGTCTTTGTGATATCTAAATGACCAGACATAGGTGATTCATGAGCCAGACTTAAATTTTCTTGTCTATACTGACGGGGAACTACAATCTGATTGTATACCGCCCAATCATCATCAACTGCAACATCTGGTCGTCTCTATTTTCTCATCAAAACACCATTCCGTACATAATAACCGACCTGCGGCACATGAAATCTTATTCTCAGGTAAAACCTCTCGAACAAGCAAGAAACATCAGGATCACTGTGTGGTCATGAACAAGTTGGTGACCTTGACCTTTTATCATCAAATTTGTCATTGATGAATGACCATCAGGTGAAAGTGTTGACATATCAGATTGGGACGAACTCACATATTTAAGGAAACGGGTCCTTAGCCTCGTTGTAAATCTGACCTTAAAAGTGACAGCCAAGTCAACATTAGAAGTGACATTTTTGTCAACGACGTTTTTAGCCGAACTCTGGATAGCTTTGCTAGCCATAGAACGAGTAACTGCACAAGAAGGATAACGATCAGGAATTTCCTGTTCAGCAGGATCAGGACGTTTGTCCTTGATATGTGTGTCAGTTACAAGCGGGTTTACCTTATCTCCAGCTAAGTCGTTTGCCTAGCAACAAACGGACCCTCAAAAGATAATGAAGACCGACAGACACTAAACTCCTAAACTAAAGTGGAAGACAAAACAATGTTATGGAGAGGAACAGTTAAAAAACCACACTCTACACCCTGAATAACAACACACTAACTCAGAGAAGGTCTTCTCGGAAAACGGGCAGAGTATCTGCCAAAATATGAGATTGGGACGCCCCTGTGTCTCTAATATCTTATTAGGGGTAGGCGGGGCAAGAATCACCTGGAAGTGATACAAAACCATTTGACATAAATGGCTCATAAATATCCATAACAGAGTCAGAATTGGGTTTTGAAAACCTCACCGCTATGAAAAGGCTCTTTTGCCTCTGGCAAGAAATCAGGTTTGTTAACCTGATTAAAAGTGTCAACTTCGACACAAGTCTGTGGCCTTGACTTGAAAGTGGTGAGGCCTGTTGGTTTGTACCCACCACTAGACTGCTTCTCCTTTAATTTTAAACAGTCAAAAATGAGGTGACCAGTTTTCTTGCAATAATTGCAAGTAACAACATTGGATAAGGTATTTCGTTCACCAGACGGTTTTTGTCTGTGTGAACTGAACTGACTTGAAAAGCCATTAGAATTACTTTTCTGTTTTAACTTGGCATTTGCATGTGGACTTGAATTGGTATTTCTTGTAGTGTTAAGTGTAGATGTGAAGTTTGGTTTAGGAACAAATGAGACATTGTGAGTCAAATAATAGTGATCAGTCAAACGAGCAACTTCATCTAAAGTTTCATCTTGCTTTTCATCAATGAAGGTCTTCATCTCAGGTTGGACGCAGCGTTTAAACTCTTCAATAAGCATAAGCTGCCGTAAATGTGCATGGTCTTGTTCTATCCTTTAGATGAACACCATCGGTCAAATAATAGTGTT